>PVJI01029277.1:0-15495 GCA_004026765.1 Micronycteris hirsuta
TAAATATAAAGCACTTGCAATAATAGTACCTGGCGTAGATAATGCAAAGATTGTAAAGAGATTCATCCATTTCTTTTGCAATTTGTATTGTATTATTCTTCTATTAGTGTTTTTGTATGCTTAACTCTTGTATCCACTGGCAATTTATTTTTACATAAAAATGAGCTAGGCACCCTCCACAAAGAAATACTTATGTATAAATTTAACAAAACATGTACAAGATCCAGATATAAAAACTACAAAACTCTGATGGAAAAAATCAAAGAACTAAATAAGTAAAGAGATATTCCATGTTCATGGATGGAAAGACTCAATATTGTTAAGATATCAGTTATTCTCAACTTTATCTACAGATTCAACACAATTCCAATCAAAATCACAGCAAATCACTTTGTAGATATCAACAAATTGATTCCAAAGTTATGTGGAGAGACAAAAACTCTGAATAGCCAATACAATATTGAAGAACAAAATTGGAGTCCTGATGCTCTTAACTTCAAGACTTACCATATTTTGCCATGTATTGGACACTTTTTTTGCCCAGATTTTTTAGAGAAATAAGGATGTGCATTATACACGGGTAGTGCCTGAAATACCTTGTATCTATTCTTGTGTTTTGTGATTATTTGTTACATAAAATTTCTTGTACCATAATATGTTAAAAAATAAATGCTAAAATTTCTTTATAATACAAAAGACAAGTATCTAAATATAAATAAATAGAATTTAAAAATTAAAAGATTTTTTCCTGAAAGCATGGCCCAAAAACATGGATGTGCATTATACACAGCAAATATGGTATTTTAAATCTACAGTAAACAAGGCAGTGTGGTGTTGGCAAAAGGATATACAGATTCAACAGTGGAACAGAATAGAGAGCCTAGAAATAGACCCACACAAATATAGTTAACAGCTATTTGAAAAATTAGTAAAGGCAACACAAGGAGAAAAGATACTCTCAAAAAAATTGTACTGGAATAAGTGGACATCAACATGCAAAAAAAAAAAAATCTAGACACAGACCTTACATCCATCACAAAGATTAATTCAAAATAGATCACACACCTAAATGTAAAACATAAAACTATAAAACTCTTAGAAGATTAGATAAGAGAAGACCTGGGTGACCTTGGGTAATGCAATAACTTTTTGGATGCATTACCCAAGGCTTGTGACAGTTGATAAACTGTACTTCATTAAAACTAAAAATCTTTTGAAAGACAATGCCAAGAGAATAAAAGACAAGCACAGACTGGGCAAAACTATTTGCAAAACACACATCCAATGAAGGACTGTTATCTAAAGTATACAAAGAACTCTTAAAAATCAGCAATAAGAAAACAACCTGGTTATTTTAAATGGGCTAAAGATCTTAAGAGACACCTCACCAAAGAAGATATACAGGGGGCAAATAAGCACATGAAAAGGTACTCCACATCATTTGTCATCAGGGGAATTCAAATTAAACCAATGAGATACCACTACACATTAATCAGAATGGCCAAAATCCAGAACACTGACACCACCAAATGCTGACAAGGCTATGGAGAATTAGAAACTCATCATTGCTGGTGGGATGCAAAATAGAGGTTTCAAGGGATTGGCTGAAGCCTCTGTTGGGCTGGCATTACAAATCAACTTCTTCTGCTCAGTTAAGATTCAATTTTTTTAAATTAATTTTCTAGATGTATCACTTGGATTTCCTCCGCCTTTTTTCTATATCCTCTTGCCTTCCTCCCTCTCAATTTTCTCGTTAATTTTACACTGTCAATATTTATGCTACCTAAATTTTTCTCTGAAAACATAACCCCATAGTTACTGAAAAGGGTTTAATGCTAACTTTGAGTCCTTTCATATACTACTTCCCCTTCTTGAGTTCTATATTTTATCTTTTGATTCGATGGCTTTCATCATTTTTTTTAAAGATGAGCTCATAAATGCTGTATTCCCTCAGGTTGAAACTATCTTCTGTTCCTTTGTACATTCATGATAACCTACAGTGGCCTGGGGTCTCACTTTCATCCTCAGAACTCTTGTTATTGTCGTCCTACTAATTGATTAGTTGGATATTGTGTGGGAAACCTTGATGTCAGCCTTATGTGTTGGAAATCCACCAGTACATTACTTACTACTTTTTTGCCTGAATTCCCCACAATTCTTTTTTTTTTTAGATTTTATTTATTTATTTTTAGACAGAGGGGAAGGGAGGGAGAAATAGCAATGTGTGGTTGCCTCTCACATGGCCCTCACTGGGGACCTGGCCTGCAACCCAGGCATGTGCCCCAACTGGGAACCGAACCAGGACTGCCTGGTTCCCAGCCCGCGCTCAATCCACTGAGCCACACCAGCCAGGCCCACAATTCTTTATGTATACTTTAAAGTTCAGTGACTTAACCAGATGTGTTTAAGGGTTATTCTGGAACATTCTGTTCTGGAACTTCTCCATCTACAGTTTGAAATCTAATTTAATTCAGGAAAAGCATTTCTTATATCTAAATTATTTAAGTTCCCTTTTTCTGTTCTCTTCCTCAATATTGCCCAACTTGTCATATTAATTTACTCAACTTATTACTTGTTATATACCAATACTATACCAGGCACTTTACTAGGTGTCAGGTATTATAACATAAACTGAGTATATCAGAAATCTAGTTGAATCTCCTGTGTCAGTCTTTCATAGACTTTTAGCAGTATCAAGTTTTATTTTTTGTTTTCACATTTATGTGTTTTGTTTTGTTTTTAAAATTATCTTCTGTTTCCTGCTCCAAAGAGGCTCACTTCCCACTTCTTTATCATTCTTTTCTCTCTGATCGTGATATCATTTATATCCTCTTTGAGCTTGCTTTTCAAGCTCTTTAACTTCTTTGGGTATAGAGAATAATATTTGTCAGAAGTGTTCTTCTTTTCCTGGAGAATTTCTTTTTTGGTGTACAGGACGATGCTCCAACCAACTGAGCCACCTGCCCAGGATGAGGATTTCTTTTTTATGCAGGTTCTTCATTTGCTTTTTGCTTGTTATGTTTGCTTTTCTCATTTGTGAGAATTACATTGAGGTCCCATTTTTTTTGTCCTTTATACTTAATATTACTCTTTGCTAAAGACTGGGTGTGGGGCAGAAAGGGCACAGTGTCTCCGGCAGCTCTAGTCCAGGTATGTGCTTTAGAACAACACCATGTTCTTATTCTTCCCAAATCGGCTCTGTGTCTGTATGAGGACAGGACTCTCACCTCCAGGATGGGCAGGTCTCCCAGGCTGGAATGGAAGAGGCTCATAGTAAAATATGGTCTTTCTCGGAGATTACCATGTTTTTTGGACCATAAGATGCACCTAGGTTTTAGAGGAGGAAAATAGGAAACAAATTTTGAAGCAAAAAAATGTGGTAAAATATTTAATGACATAAATAACATAATATTTCACCAATGTAAAAATGTAAACAGAACATTCAGACTATAAGACGCAACTTCATTTTCCTCCGAAATTTGGAGGGGAAAAGTGTATCTTGTAGTCCAAAAAATACGCTACTTCTTTGTTCAACTGACTCAGATCAGCAGTTATAAACTAGATCATTGTTTTCTCTTCTTTCCAGCCCTGGCTCACTTCTAGTTCACTTCTTGAGAGGAGAAAATAAGTCTCACAGCCCCACTTCCCTTCTAGTTCTATTTTATGAAACGGAACTCCCATTGGGATTGACCTCCCCCCCTTTCCTGTGGTCTGCTCCTGATCCAAGGGCTTGTCTTTTTAAGTAAGGGACTATTAGTTGACTGTTTTAGAATATTGGTCACTGACTTTGAGAGCCATGTATATGGCGCTACATCCTTGAGATGTAGAGAGGTATACATCAACCTTTTCGTTATCCCTCTGTTTGTTCAAAACACCACTACATAAAACAGATATTCTTTATATTCTGAAGTGGGTCCAAGCCAAGTTTTATCAAAAATGGAAATTTGCCCTCATTTTTTCTCCTCGTTGGTACTGGTGTAGAGCGCTAGCAAAGAAAGTAAAGTATAACTTTGTGCTACCATCTTCTACCAGGAGTCTCAGGGAATTACATTCTTAATATTTTTCTTTATTGTGGTCTTAAAAATTTCTACTCTGGTATTCATTTTTTAACTTCCTCTTTTGTACCTTTGCTAGATTTGTACAACTGTCTAACCCCCCCACTTGACAATATCATGTTACCTAGAACTGGTTTCCTCCTTTAAATAGCCTCAGTCTTGCCTTTCCTGGTGTGTCACAAGACCCCCTGAAGTCAGTAATGAATGGAGTGGCTATGAAGAAGTGATAACCTCTATTTCCTGTTCACTTTCTCACAGGCGGTTAAGCTTAAATGTGTGCTATAAAATCTCTCCAACCAACAAGCCCAACCATTTATCACTATAGTCTTAACTACCTCTGCTTTTTGGATATCTTAATTCCCCAAAGGACTGTCAATTTAACCATAACTACCTAACAACTGCCAAGCCTCACTTTATGAGCTGCTGTTGAGAGTTTAGTTATTTAAGGCTGATTTTTAAAAATTTTTATTGGTACTTCATGGCATTTGCTTGATTTACAATGCTTGCTGTAAATAACCACAAAATTAGGAAAGTTTCTTTCCCTTTAAGGTGTAGGCAAATATTAAAATGAGTACTGAATTATCTTTCTCCACATATTTAATTCCTTGGCAGGTCATTCTTCTAAGTTCATCCAACTCGTAGGGTTGAATGTGGTCAGACCTTCACAGGGAGGAGACCTCCGTGGAAAATGACTTCATGCATTTCATCAAGTACTCGGTGTTCTTGCAAAGGTATCCAAAGTGGCAGAAATCTAGTGATTAAAAAGAAATATTGGATATTTTTCAGCCATAAGGAGGAATGAAATTCAGACACATGCTACAACATGGATAAACCTTGAAGACACCATGCTAAGTAACACAAGCCAAACACAAACATTATATGATTCCACTTAAGTGACGTACCGAATCGGCAAATTCGCAGACACAGAAAGCAGATTAAAGATCTGCAGGGGCTGGGGGAGGAGCAATGGGGAGTTACGGCTTAAGGGGCAGAGAGTTTCTTCTGGAAACAGACAGTGGTGGTGCTTTGAACAACCTCGTGAATGTAATTAATGCCACTAAATTGGATGCTTAAAAGTGGTTTATATGGTTTTAAAAAAAGAAATACATTATTTCACACTTTTTAAAAAATGTCTGGAAGTAACTTCAGAACTCTCACTTCCTCTATACTCTTCCTTCCTCAGAGGGTCCTGCCTGGGGTCCTTTCTCCTCACTTAGGATTCTGGGGCCCTTTGCTTGTGTCTCGGTGAATCTCTCTCTACCACCTGCCACAGTTTCTCCATTCCTTGTCCTCTCTCCAGGAGGGACCACACTTGACTCCTATCTCCCACCCTTCCCTTCTCTGAACAGTCTGACGCCAAGTCCCTCTGCCTCATTTTTGAGGCTGAGTGACACTCCCTTCAGCATTCTTCTGCTCTGTGAGATTTAGCAAAACTCACCCAATTCTGTGCTACTGCAGAGACCTTCTGGGCAGAGACCACAGTGGCTCCTCTCCCTCTGCAGCCCCTCATGAGAAAGAAAAGGGCCCTGGGACAGAGTTGGAGGCTCACTCAGTGGCCACGACCATGAAGAGCCACAGCCTCATCCTTGCTGTCTGCTCAGGAAGCAAGTCAGATCACTGGAAGAAGTGTTCCAAATCACCATGTGGGCTGGTGAAGAGTTTGACCTCTGCGTCTGCCCTAAACTCTGAAACCAGGTGGCCACTTTTCTGGGTTTTCACTGCCAGCAACTGAGGGCAGGGGCAGGCATGTGGCAGGAGGAGTGTCACCAGAGCAGCTGCATGGCACAAATCAGCAAAAATGGAAAAGGCCCTAAACAGGGTTTAAAGAAGGATTGCTTCACTTTCTAAAACACTATAGAGGCAAGGGCAAACACCGCTGAAAAGTCAAATACCAGGCCAGGGGCTAAATCTAAACAAGTAGAAAAGGTAGTATGCTGTCTTGCATAGTTACAGGGGAGCCTTCAGTTTGTACAGTAGCCCCTCTGTGTCTGCGGGTTCGTGTCTGTGATTCAACCAACAGTGGCTTGATCCAGGGTTGACTGAATCCATGGATGCAGAATCCAAGATGTGAAGGGCCAACTAAAGGACTACAGCATCCTTGAGTTTTGGTATTTACAGGGGTTGGAACCAAATCCCCAGGGATACGCAGATAGCAGGACAGAAGTAGGCAGGGCCTGTGCAGGAGCTAAGGCAAAACCAAAACTTGAGAGAAATGCTCATTATACCAGGAAATTTGTCACTAAGTGAATTGATGTTTACTTAATTTGCTTTTGAGTAATTAGCGTGCATAGCCCTGTGACTCCAGTTAGAAGTGACTCTGGTTCATATAAAGCTCATTTGCAAACTTCTCAGAAAATAGTATTTGTCATATAGACTCAGAGGGAGAGAAATAATATGTCAATATATGTATTAAATATTAGGTTTTTTACCTAGTCATTGCAAACAATTCCAAGTCCCAAGGAACACAGGAAGCAGAGATAAATTGCATTTATATGCTTAACTTTGTTAAGAATCATCAGAGGAACCTTCACATGAGCAAGTGAAGGTGCGAGAAGCAGTGTGTCGGTGCTTCTGAAACCATATGGACTGGTGGAGCCACAAATGTGCAGGCGTGTGAAGGGGGTTGCCTTATTAGTCTAAGAAAAACATCATTAGGAAGGAAATCTGCTACTGAAAACTCTACCATCGTATATCATTCACTCCAAAGCCAAATACAGTGGAGGGTTTTTGTTTATCTACTGTCTGGAATTTTCCATACTTTTGCCATTGACCAATGGAGAAACAACCTCGGCTTTGGGCTGGCTCATTAAGGCCTTTCAGAAAGGAGCCAGTGGATTTAGCATCTCATCCCAGAGGGAAGGCTCCTGATCATGTTAAACCAGAATGGTGCTGACTGCCTCTTGCACCACACTTAGTTCAAAGCGTAGCAGCACTAAAGTATCTGGAATTATATTCATTCTCTTTTTGCCACTGACGTCCCAGAAATATCCTACACAAGTATGTGATTTCTCTAATGAGGCCCCACATTTTTGTTTTGCTTTCTTACTTCTCTTCCATTCTTTGCCCACCCCCTCGTCCTTTTTCCCTCTTTCTCTCTCCTTTTTCTTCTTTATGAAGATACTTGAAAATCTGTCTTTGAGTTGAAATTAGCAGTCTGGTGGTAAAAAAAAGAAAAAAAATTTTAAATAAATCACAGACAAATCCAACAGCTCAGGTGTGAAATCATCTTTGTGGAAACTCCTCTTTGCCATATTTGCATAACTTACAGAATGAAAATGACTGGACGGCACTGTGTTTCAATATGGTTTTCCTATTGAATCTATAAGGGTTGGATTAAGCCTCCATTGGTAAGTGGAGCCTCAGTGGAAATGTGGAGTGACTCATGGGCCAACTTCTTTGAGAAAGAAGTTTGAGCCTCAAAAAGGAAACTTGAATCAAGAGCATGGACCAGGCTGGGCATGAAAGAGAGTTCTTGATCTGGGATGTCTAGGTCTGATGTCTAGGGAATGGTCCCTGAATGGCGATTGTTAGACATGGCATTTCCAAACCAACACCTAGAAAAGAAAGTCTCAGAACAAGGCTAGATTTGATGCTCGGGGATCCCGCATGCAGCTGTGATCTTTGTGCTGCAAGCCCTACCTCACAAGGCAGACTGCCTCTATTTTCAGTGTTTTCTACATTTGTTTCCCTTTGGTTTTTCCAATTCATGATTAAATAATTTGTTTTACTGAAGGTGTCGAGGAAAGCACTCTTTTGCCAATTTTTAGGTGTGAGTGTCTTAAGGATGCAATGAGTTCCTGAGGCAATCATGACCCTACAGAGGAGGGTCTAAGGCAGAGACTAATTTGGGGTTTCCCTCAAAAAAAAGAGTCCTTTTCTCACACTAATTTGAGAGTGTCCTGGCCATAATTCACATGGAAGTTGGTGTTTCTTTTGCCTTTTCCCAGCCAATTCACTTAATGATCTCCTTCTTCCTTCCCAAAACATTTGCAGCCAGTTACTAATTTTTGCTGAATAGAATTAACTCAGTTCAAAGAAATCATGTTCTATTCTAGCCAACAAACACTCTCCTCTTCTCCCTCCTGCCCAGAATGTGCAATTAGGGCCTGATGCCACCAAGTGGTGCAGTAATGGAAAATAAATAAGGGAAAACCTCATTTAAACAGAGTTGGAAGCCCTGAGGGGGCAGATCTCTTCCACATATCTGTTGCAGTCCCTGGCAAGTAGAAGCTTATTCTACATACCCTTGAAGGAAGAAGTAAGATTTTCTCCCTGCCCAGCAACAAGCCAGCCAATGAGAAACTGCCACATCTGGGCCAATGAGAAGTCACCTCCACCCTGAACTCTCCTCCAATAGATTTCTGTCCAAAGCAACTCAGGCTAGGAGGAACTGAGTACTCTAGCATCCCACATGGGTGGGAGCAGGAGGGACAGCTTTCTCTAAGACAGAAGTGCTGGCAGAAGCCAGTGTTCCTTTTCTGGGATCTCCGTTCACAGGTGCTATATCTGAATCTCCATCAACCTGGCTAACAGTGTTCACCCAGCCCTGGTGATTCCCTGAGACCCCTACAGAATCCAACTGACAGGCCCAACCCAAACCACTCCCAGTGGCTTTTCCATATAAATTGCCTGTCTTGGCTCATGCTTCAGACACTTCTAAAATCTCTCAAACAAGCAATATCTGGCCTCAGTGTGCTGCAAACCTTCTGCTAAGGGGTCCCAGGCTCAGTACTAGCAGCAGTCAGCCTTGGCCTCTCCTGAGCACCTCCAAGCCCATCACAGGTAGCAGCAACCAGCAGATCACTTTGTAGCTCATGCCCAGTGGCTCTGGGCAGGACACAGGTGGTAGCTGACCTTGGTTTGCACCTGCCTGGAAGCCCCAGAGCCAAAGCACCTCTTGGGAAGCTTCACACCATGTTGGAGCTTCACCCAACCTCCTCCACAAGTGACATAGTCAAGGGGCAGACTTTGTGGGTACCAGAGCCCCACTGAAGTGAGTCCTTCTTTGGGGTTGAACCCTGCACAACTGATCTTCTATGGTGGTCTGTTACAGTTGGTCCTCTCAGCCAATTGGCTTTGGGATAAGTCCTTCCCATTGAGGTGCCAACCGCAATTAAGACAATTAAAACAGGAGGGTATACACAGCTCACACAGGGACCACACATGGAGTGCCCGGTTCAACTGATCAGGAAAGCTTTGTCACTGGACTATACAGAACACTTATTATATTAGGCCACACTATCAAGCCTGGGAAACATAGCATCTCTACCCAATACATAGAAACAAACTTAGGGAGGCAGCCAACGCGAGGAGACAAAGAAACATGTCCCAGATGAAAGAACAAAACAAAATTCAAGGAAAAAACAAAACAAAATGGAGTCAAGCAGCCTACTAGTTGCAGAGTTCAAAACACTAGTTATAAGGATGCTCAATGAACTGAGGGGTTGAGTAGATGAACCGATGAACTTAGAACTTCAACAAAGAGATAGGAAACATAAAGATGGAACTAGAAAATATGAGAAGAATTAGTTAGAAATGAATAACACACTAACTTAAATTAAGAAAGTGTTATAGGGAATTTAACAATAGAATAGAGAAAGCAGATAATCAAATCAAAGATTTGGAAGATAAGGAAGCAGAAAACACCCAATCAGAACAGAAAAAAGAAAAAAGAATAAAAAAAAATGAGGACAGTATAAGGAGCCTCTGGGATAACTTCAAGTATACCAACATTTGCATCATGTGGGTGCCCAGAAGGAGAAGAAAGAGAGCAAGGAATTGAAAACCAATTTGAAAAACTGAGGAAGGAAAAATTCCCTAACCTGGTGAAGGAAATATACATACAAGGTCAGGAAGTACAAACAGTTCCAAACAAGATGGATAAAAAGAGGCCCACTCCAAGACACATAATAATTAAAATGCCAAAGCTTAAAAACAAAAGGAGAATCTTAAAAGCAGCAAGAGAAAAGTAGTTAGTTACTTTCAAAGGAGCTCCCATAAAGCTGTCAGCAGATTTCTCAAAGAAATTTTGCAGGCCAGAAGGCATTGGCAAGAAATATTCAAAGTGATGAACAGGAGAGACCTATAACCAAGATTATTCTACCCAGCAAAGCTATCATTTAGAATCAAAGAACAGATAAAGAGAATCCCAGACAAGAAATACCTAAGAGTTCATCACCACCAAACCAGTATTACAAAAATGTTAAAATATCTTTAAGAAGAAGGAAAAAAAGATAAAAAATAAGAATAATAAAATGGAAATACCTACATATCTATCAACAATTACTTTAAATGCAAATGGATTAAATGCTCCAATCAACAGACATATGGAAGGTGAATGGATAACAAAACAATGTAAGGGTATTTATAAGAGACTCACTTCAGCCTTCGCTGTGTGGTTTACTTGGTTGGAGTATTGTCCCATACACAAAAGGCTGAATTTGATCCCTGGTCAGGGCACATACTTAAGTTACTGGTTCAATCCACAGTCAGGGTGCGTATTGGAGACAACCAATTGATGTCTTTCTCTCTCTCTCTCTCTCTCTCAATCTCTCTGCCTTTCTCTCCTTCTAAAATCAGTAAACATATCTTCTGGTGAGGATTTTTAAAAAGACAGAGAGACTGACTTGACATCAAAAGACACATACAGATTGAAAATAAAGGGATAAAGAAAGATATTTCATGGAATTGGAAACAAATAAACAAAAATACTTACTTGCAATACTTATGCAAAAAAAAAAGACTTTAAAACAAAAGCTTAAAAACAACTGTCTTACAAGAGACAATTCCACTTCTAAGTATTTATCTGAAGAAACCCAAAACAGTACATTGAAAAGACATGTACATCCACCAGCCAAGATGGAGGCATAGGTAGATACACTCTGCCTCCTCTCATAACCAAGAGAAGGACAACAACAAACTTAAAAACAAAAAATAACCAGAACTGCCAGAAAATCGAACTGTGTGAAAGTCCAACAACCAAGAAGTTAAAGAAACATTCATCCAGATGGGTAGGAAGGGTAGAGATGGGCAGCCGGAACAGAGAGGACTCACAGCAAGACAGCAGCTGGAGAACTGGGTGAGGTGGCAGCTGGTAGAGCCAGTGGTCCCACATTTGTGTGCGGATAAACTGGAAAGAACAACTGGGGAGCAAGACAGACCATACAGCCCGGGTTTCTACCACAGGGAAATAAAGCCTCAAAACCCCTGATTGAAAAAACCTGTTGGGTTTGAGGCAGCAGGAGAAACTCCCAGCCTCACAGGAGAGTTTGGAGAGACCCACAGAGCCCTAGAACATGCACAAACCCACACAGGCCAGAATCAGCACCAGAAGGGCCCAATTTGCTTGTGGGTAGTGGGGGAAGTGACTGAAAATTAGCCAAGAACAGAGCAAGCACCATTGTTCCCTCTCTGATCCCTCCCCCACACATAGTGCCAGCAACGTGGGTTGCCTCACCCTGGTGAATACCCTAAGACTCCACCCCTTACTACATAATAGGCACACTGTGACAAAAAAAAAAATGGCCCAAATGAAAGAATAGATCAAATACAGAAAAAATACAACTAAGTGATGAAGAGATAGCCAACCTATCAGATGTATAATTCAAAACACTGGTAGTCAGGCTGCTCACAGAAATGGTTGAGTATGGTCACAAAATAGAGGGAAAAGTGAAGGCTATGAAAAGTGAAATAAAGGAAAATGTATAGGGAGCCAACAGTCACGAGAAGGAAGCCAGGACTCAAATCAATGGTTTGGGCCAGAAGGAAGAAATAAAGAGTCAAGCAGAACAGAATGAAGAAATAAGAATTCAAAAAATTGAGGAGAGGCTTAGGAACCTCCAGGACAACTTTTAACACTCCAACATCCAAATCATAGGGGTGCCAAAAGGAGAAGAAGAGCAAGAAATTGAAAATTTATTTGAAAACATGATGGAGAACTTCCCCAACCTGGCAAAGGAAATAGACTTTCAGGGGTCCAGGAAGCTTAGAGAGTTCCAAAGATGTTGGACCCAAGGAAACACATACCAAAGCACATAGCAATTATATTACCCAAGATGAAAGAGAAAGAGAGAACCTTAAAAGCAGCAAGAGAAAAGGAGACAGTTACCTACAAGGGAGTTCCCATAAGACTATCAGCTGATTTCTCAAAAGAAACCTTACAGGCAAGAAGAGGCTGGAAATAAGTATTCCAAGTCATGAAAGGCAAGGACCTACATCCAAGATGACTCTATCCAGCAAAGCTATCATTTAGAATAGAAGGGCAGATAAAGTGCTTCTGAGATAAGGTCAAGTTAAAGGAGTTCATCATCACCAAGACCTTATTATATGAAATGTTAAAGAGACTTACCTAAGGAAAAAAAAAAGATCAAAACTATGAACAGTAAAATGACAACAAACTCACAACTATCAACAGCCTACCTAAAAAAAACAAAAACAAAAACAAAAATGAACTAAGCAAACAACTAGAACAAGAACAGGTTCACAGAAATGGAGATCACATGGATGTTATCATCAGGAAGGGGGATGGGGGAGAATGGGGGGAAAGGTACAGAGAATAAGAAGCATATACGGTAGATACAAAATAGACAGGGGGAGGTTAAGAATAGTATGGGAAATGGAGAAGCCAAAGAACTTATATGTCTGACCCATGGACATGAACTAAGGTGGGGGAATGCTGCTGGAAGAGGGGTACAGGGCAGAGGGGAATAAAGGAGAGAAAAAATGGGACAACTGTAATAATATAATCAATAAAATATATTTAAAAAAAGAAAAGACATTTACAATAGCCAACATATGGAAGCAACCTAAATGTCCATCATTAGATGAATGGGTAGAGAAGAAATGGTATATAAATATACAATGGACTATGACTCAGCCATCAAAAAGAATGAAATCTTGCCATCTGCAATAACGTGGATGGACTTAGAAGGTATTTTGCTAAGTGAAATAAGTCAGACAAAGGAAGGCAATGCTACATTATTTTGCTTATATGTAGAATCTAAAAAACAAAGTAAATGAATAGCCATAACAGAAACAAACTCATAGATAAAGAGAACATTTTGGACTTCCAGCCAAGATGGAGGCATAGGTAGACACACTGTGCCTCCTCACACAACCAAAAGTGGAAAAACAACAATTTAAAAAACAAAAACAGCCAGAACTGACAGAAAATCAAACTGAGTGGAAGTCCAACAACCAAGGAGTTAAAGAAAACACATTCATCCAGACCAGTAAGCGGGGCAGAGCTGGGTGGAGAGCACTCAGCAAGATGCTGTTTGTGGAGCAGTACCAGGAACACTCCAGCTGCCCAGAGAGGCCCGCAGAGGGCACGCCTGGCCAAAACACAGCCAGTGCACTCAGCAAAACCCGAGGCTGGCCCACCCGGACCCAGCAGGGCTGAGACTGGTGGACCGGGCGGTCCCTCCTTCATGTGCAGATAAACCGGGAGACAAAGCTGGGGAGTGGAGCAGAACTCGCAACCCACCATCTCAGGGAAATAAAGCCTCAAACCACTGATTGAAAACACCTGTGGGGGTTGAGGCAGTGGTGGGAGGAACTCCCGGCCTCACAGGAGAGTTCATTGGAGAGATCCACAGGGACTTGGGACTATGCAAACCCACCCGCCCACCCCAGAGCCAGCACAGAAGGACCCAACTTGCTTGTGGGTACTGGGGGAAGTGTGAAGAGCGGAGCAAGCACCATTGTTCACTCAGGCCCTTCCCCCACAGGCAGTATCATAACACGTGGGTTACCCCGCCCTGGTGAACACCTAAGGCTCTGCCCCTTAAAGTAACAGGCGTGCCGAGAAAAAAAAAAAAAGGCCCAAATGAAAGAACTGATCAAAGTTCCAGAAAAACTACTACTAAGTGATGAAGAGATAGCCAACCTATCAGATGCACAGTTCAAAACACTGGTAATCAGGATGCTCACAGGATTGGAAGAAAGGTGGTCGCAATTAGTTGAACAAATGAAGGATAATATAAAGGAAATGAGGGGAAATGTGCAGGGAACCAATAGGGATGAGAAGGAAACCAGGACTCAAATCAATGGAGTGGACCAGAAGGAAGAAAAAAACATTCAACCAGAAAAGGATGAAGAAACAAGAATTCAAAAAAATGAGGAGAGGCTTAGGAACCTCCAGGACATCTTTAAATGTCCAAACACCCGAGTCATAGGGGTGCCAGAAGGAGAAGAGGAAGACTAGGGGATTGAAAACTTATTTGAGAGAGAGGGAAAGATGGCTGCGGAGTAGGAGGGAGCGGGATCGGCTTCCTCCAACCCACTGGTGGGATATCTGGCTGATTTTCTGAGGAGCGGAGTGATCACCCAGCTGTATTTCAGGAAGATTGGCGACCAGGATTGCACATAAAACTGAAAGATCAGCCGGTAGGGAGTCTGCTTCGGAGTGAAGGGACTGGCAGGGAGCCGGGAGGTCTGCGGATCCAGTAGCAGCAGCTTCCCGGTTTGTTCCAGGATCCGTGGGAGGGAGCTGGATTGGGGTGTGAGAGTAGCCAAAGCAGGTGCACGCATCTGTTGGGAGAGCCTCGGTCCCCAGCAGTCCGGAGGTTGGTGTGTATGTGGGGACTGGTCTGCAGAGGCTAGGGATCCCAGCGGGAGGAACTGGAGATAGAACTGAACGGGAGACCCAGGCCCGGAACTCCGGGACCAGGCGCGCACCCAGCGAAGCCAGTCGGGGGCGGCTGGGGGTGGTGCCCAACCGGGCACCCAGGCCGGTGGCTTGCAAGAGCCGATCCAGAGACAAAAACAGTCAACAAATACAGGGGCGTAGAGCTCACTCCTGGAGGGCCTGAGACACAACTCAGCCACTGTGATCGGAGACCTGCAATGCAGACTCCCTCCATGGGAGAAAAGCAGAGGAGCGACATCGAACCCCACTGAGGGGAGACACAGACCTCACAAACTCTGACTCAGGGTGGGGGTCAGGCAGCCCATAGGAGGTGCTGCGAACTCCTAGCAACTCGGCTGGAGGCAGGACGGCAGCTGAGAGTGCAGCCCAGGAAGACAACAGGAGAAGTCTGATGTCTTCCCAGCCTGTCGCAGACCTGACCGGACGTTGTTGAAGCCAGCCAACAGAAGTTTTTTTTTTTTCTTTCTTTTGTTTTCTCTTTGTTTCTTTGTTTGTTTTTCACCACCATTCTTCCTATCTGTCCTTCTATATTTTTTTAACTCCTTCTACCTTCCCTTCATTTGGTATTCCTAGTTTTCTCTTCTTTTTATTTCTTATTTTTTATTATTTTTTATTTTATGTTATTTTAGTATTATTTTTTCTTTATCTTTCTTTTTCCTTTTCTTTTGCTTTCTTTTCCTTCTTTTTCTCCCTTCCCCTCTCTTCTTTATCCACAGGTGAGACATTAAAACCTGGAATTGTGAAGAGAATAGAGTGGGACCCAGACAAGAGTCAGCCCAAAAAACAGAGACA
>PVJI01029278.1:0-15488 GCA_004026765.1 Micronycteris hirsuta
CCGCACTCAATTATGATGTGTCGCCTGAAATGCTCTTCACCGCTAAACCCAGACCTGGCCCCAGACTTCTCACACCAGGTGGTCACACCAGTGCCTCGTGCCAGGTCGTCAGTACCGACGGATGAAGGTTCCCACTCAGTGCGGGCACGCCGCCGTAGGGACTGTGCCGTCGCTCTCGACCCTCCTCCCGGAAACTCGAAAGGTAGAGGTGACACGTGAGGTCTCACCTTCATGTAAGCGGTGGGGGGCTGGGTACCCAGAAAGGTCTTGTTTTGCCTTACCCCCTCCAACCCCATTCGAAGTCCCATCCACGTTAAGGCTTGACTCCTGGCTACAATGAAAACACGGTGGACGTTCCGCGTCCTCTTTAATGACACATTTTTCTTGCGTGGTGCTTTAATTTCGTGCAAGACAATAGTAATGCTTTGCAATGACATGCCGCAGAGAGGGCATCGTGGACCAAAGTGACCTGTCACAAGGTTGTCTCAGCCCTGCCCCGTGCTTGACGACATCTCCATTGGTCACTAGAGAGGACAGGACGTTGAGTCTCAGGGATCACAACCAGTGGCTTCTGCTATCTCTTCTCCATTAGGTTATACTATGTTTAAATTTCTATCCACCTGCTATTAAATCAATTAAAGGAAACAAAAAGAAGAAACTAAAAAAAAAATACGAGGAAAGGAAGAAAATAGCATCGATTTAATAATAATCTGTTTTTTTATTTACTAAATTTTAACAATGAAAGAATACTATAATTTACTGTAGAATTTTGCTTTAGTAGCTCTTGGCTTTTGTGACTTTTTAAAATGTCATTTACTTACAAGTGGACATGGGTCCCCTCCTGTGAAGTAAGAGCCTTTAATATAGAGAAATATAAAGTAGTCTTAATACTAAAAAAAAACCAAAAAACTCTATGTTCTCCACGGTCAGAATGAGAAGTAATAGATTTGTCAATTGAATGAAATATCATTGGTAACAGTTACAGTAAACGCTGGCAGCTCACCTAAGCTTTTCTGCAAGAATCCTTTTTCTCTGTCGGGTAAACCTTTGAAGCGGTGGGATTTGAACTTCAAGAACGTAGAGCGGTGATTAATACGAGATCTAGCCCTCAGGAGCTCCTGCCTTAGTGGGGCGGGGAGAAAGCGAGTGAGGTAACCCATGTGCGTGGTGTTCCGGAGGAGGGAATGCGGGGTGGGGGGGGGGCGGTGTCTCCCAGCGGACGATGGGGAGGAGCACGCATCCTGGACAGAGAAAGTAGAAAGTGGGGCGAAAACACGGCTTGTTTCGCCCGTGTGTGAAGCAGCGCCGAGCGCTCTAAGAATGGAAAACACCCCCAGAACACAGGTGGATCCAGGGGAACGGAGTCCCCACCCTTTGCCCCCACCCGAGGACATGTGTCCACTCCATAGTGCCCCGAAGTTGAAGGCAGGTGCAAAAGGCCTTTCCGCAAAGCCTTCAGGTGTGTGACACCTGAAGACAAATACCAAAGGCGAGATCCCACCCAGGCAACGACAGGAACACCCAGACTGGGTCTTCCTGAAATGAGTAGGAAAACGGGAGCTGGGCCCTGAGAGCAACGGCAGTGGAATGAGAGTGTGGATCGGACACACCAGAAACTCTTCCAGCAGCACTGGGCTGGCAGGTCAGGGCTCCTGATGCGTAAAATGCAGCCAACACCTTCCACTCCCTACGGCTCCCCGGGGTCCCCAGAAGACACCCATCTCCTCTCGTGACCTCTGCCATCCTCCACGGGCACAAGCCAGTCCCAGGTGCCCCCACACTCAAAGTGCAGGGGTCACACGGGCATGACTACTAGGAGACAGATCCTTGGGGACCACGTCTGAGCCTCTCTGACTCACCCTGATTTATCAAAAACTGAGTCCCGGGTGTCAGCGGCGCGGCTCTCGTCCGGCTTCAACGCAGAGCAACACCGCAGAGAAAAGCAGCACCGGGCGGAACCTCGCCCTGAGCCTGAGCACACCTGGAACCACAGGTGACGACCAGGGCTGGAGAAGTCTTTGCATTTCACCTGAGAACCAGCCTGAACAGTTCCTGCATTTGCATTCAGTAATCGCTGACGCCCACGTGGTGGCAGCAGCTGCCAGGAGACTAAGCGTGACCCACTCAGGCTCCAGAAAGAGCTCATTTGAATTCCTACCTTGCAACCCCCTCCTGAGATTCCTAGGACAGTGGGAAGGGCTTCAGGGAGAGGGAGGGAGGCCTCCCAAAACGGACACGTAGGAAGATGTCTCCTACCAAGTACCAGCAGCCAAATGTCTCGGAGCTCCGTGACAGTCAAACAATGCCACACTTGGTCTGGTGCGAGCCAGCCTGGTTCAGAGGTGACACGCCAGGGGAAATCCGGGGAGGTGGGGGGATGTAGGAAGTATCGAATACAAGGGGGAATGTTATTTCCACAAACAAGAGATACAAAGGAGAAAGGCTTAGCGTCCTGCACACGGTCCACACACACACACACACACACACACACACATATCCACACGCATAGCCACACGCCTGCTGGACAGAGACTCACGGCTGGCGGGACCCAGTCGGAGTGGGTAGATCTGACACCGGTGAAACAGCGGAAAACCCTGTAGATGGGGAAGCTCCAGGGAAAATGTTATCACCGAGAAGCTTTCTGATCTGCGTTTAGGTATAAACTCGGAATGAGTGAGGAGGCTCCTGGATTACATCCTCTTACCAGCCCGCGCCCAGGGCGGGGGGCGCCCGGCGAGGACGGGACGTCCCACAGAGGCAGTTTGGTTTGTCAGAGTGGAAAGGCCTCCCAGCTTTACGTCCTCCTTCCAGGTCACAGAATGTTCTTTTCTGCCAACGGGTGTGGGAAGTGCCTCAGCAGACCTGGTTTTCTAGGAATGGCGAGGGCTCTAGCTACCGAGTCCTTTCCTCCTTTCCAGACGTGGCCACGCTTTCCTCCGGGCTACGGAGCTGGAACGCCAGCTGCTTTAACATCACCTGCCGGCCTGGCTCCTCCATAGTTGCTGCAGAGACTGGGGCTCTCACTCAGTCCCGGGGGTTTTCATACCACTTATCATATCAGGGTCCCGGGCCCCTGCGCTGAACCCAGATGCCTACCTCCAACTGCACCACGGCATCCCCACGTCGAATTCCAACATCCATTTCACGTCTGACACATCCAACACTGAACTCCCAAGCGGCCCCAGACCTGCCCCATCTCCGATTTCCCTCACCTCATTTAATGGTGACTCCATACTTCCCATTCTTGGTCTAAAAATCAGAAGTCCTGCTGCTTCCTCTCTCTCTCATCCGACCCACGAGGGAGCCCCGCTAACTCTGCCTTGAACTCTAACCCGAGCTGGACCCTGCTGACCACCGGCACTGTCACCATCTCTGGCAAACGCATCACCCCCGCCCCTGGAGAGGCCCCCAGCGAGGCTCCCCGCTTACGCCTTTGCCCTCCCCCAGGCTGCTGCCGTCCAAGCAGCCACAGTGACATGGTTTTAAGCCAATCAGATCAGGCCACTTTCTGCGTCCGGCAGCCCCGGGTGGTGCCTCACTGCACTCAGAGGAAAAGCCACGTCCTTCTAAATGTCTAGACGGCTCTCTGCTCTTGCTCCCTCTCTGTCCTTCTCTCCGGCCCCGGCCCCGCCGGCCGCTCACACACAGGCGGCGTGCCCCTGCCTGAGGACTTTGTCCCAAACAGGGGACACATAAAGGGAGGCTTGGAGGAAAGCGGACCAGGACGGCTGCCAGCAGAGGCCTGTCCGTGTCTCTGCCCCACGGCACTCCAGGGTGCTATATCCACCCCGCACTACAGATGCTAGACTCCGTTGTGTCTTTTAAACGCTAGGGTTAGAAAATAAGCTCCCCGAGTGTGCGTGAGTGGGCTGACCGTCTGCTGTGGGGCTCCTCCACACCCTCAGGCAGCCCCCACCACCGGACCCGACCGTCTGCGGGGACCTGCCGCCAGGACAGCAGAAATCGATGGGGACACCCTTAGGGGGGCCGCCTGGTTTACCCAGAATCCCCAGGTGTCTTTGTCCACACAGGCTTTCACCTGTGAACCCTGAAAAGAAATCTAAAAACCACGTATCCTTCACGAAGTTTTTAAGTTGACCTAACATCAAAAAATGTTAACTTAAACCTAACATTTTTTAATCTGTTTAAAAGTTTCTGTATCCATGGGTTAATATTACTTTGGTGCTAGAATGAGTCAGGAGTTAGCTATTCCTGTTTTTCATTTGCATTTATAGCACCAAAATACTTTGTTCTGATTAAAAACTGGCTTCCCCTTCGGAAGGTGCAGCCAGCAGCAGGCTGCCCCTGTAAACGGGAAGGCCCTCCGCAGAGATACGTACTCAGCAGCTGGGGGAAGGGGGGGGGGGCAGTGTCACGCTGTACCCAGCGTTTTGGTCCAGCGACGTGAAGATCGGCCTTTGCAGCAGACTGGAGCTGGCTCACGGCCGCGGGAAGCATAGAGATGGGAACGACACCTCTGGATGTGGGTGAGGTTCCCCAGAAAGAGAGCCGAGTAAGATGCGAGTACCAGCACTTAATTGTCGATGGGCCTGCAGAGGGGATTTTAGGGAAGAAGGGAGTTAGGGGGACCATCTGAGAGAGAGAAAGAAAATCATGAGGAGGCTGAGTCACCGGAGCAAAAGGAGAAGATTCAGGAAGGGAGAGGTGGACGGTGTCAGATGCCACTGGGCAACCCCGGAAGATAAACGCAATTTCGCATCCCGGAAGTCGCTGGTAACCTTAACAGGAGCCGTGGGGACCCAGCAATGATTCCCGACTGGAGTCAGGGCCACCGTACGGCAGCCATTTGGCAACGTCTGCAGACGTGTCTGGTGGGCACAGCGGGCTGCAGAGCTTAGCAGACACCACAGAGAAGGGGGGAGGGGAAGGGAGTTGAGGGCACTGCAACACACCGTGGGATCTTAGCGGGGCAAGGAGGGACGTGAATGAGGGAGATACATGCATGGGAAGAGAAGGCATGAGTGCGTTAACAAACGCATACAGGAAAAAAATCCTATCCAAGGCAAAATGTGAGTATGGCCAGTGACTTCCATCTGTGTTAGAAATATGCGAACTAAGATATAAACTGTGCACAGAACAAAGCTTCGTCATCAGGAATCGCGTGGTGTGATGTGGGTCCCCTGGTGGTGGCCATCTGAGGTTCACCGGAGCTCAGGGTGAATTTGACAATATCACGTTGTAAGGGTTTTTTAAAAAAGGCTTTAATCCCTGGCTGGTGTAGCTCATTGGATTGGGCACGGGCTGGGAATCAAGCGGTCCCGGTTCGATTCCCCATCAGGGCACATGCCTGGGTTGCAGGCCAGGTCCCCGTGAGGGCCAGGTGAGAGGCAACCATACATTGCTGTTTCTCTCCCTCTCTTTCTCCCTCCCTTCCCCTCTCTCTAAAAATAAATAAAAATAAAATCTTTAAAAAATAAAAATAAAATTAAAAAAGGCTTTATTGAGGAAACTCAGGGGGCAAGCAGCCAGAACAATCACAGTCCTTTGACGCCCGTTTTTCCCATGGAGGAGAGTGCAGGAGCCTGGGCCGGCCCCCCTTCCGTACCGGACAAGCCCGAGAGCAGCCTGGTGAGGACCTGGCTGCTGGCTACGTGCTGCTCCTTTAGGGGAAGTGCCTGTGGAAGCTAGCGGACCAGCACCCGAGGACAGCAGGGACCACCGAGAGTCGCAGATCCTGTAAGAGGGTCAAACAACGCCATCCCTCTCAGGAAGCTGAGTTCAGGAGCGGCTTCCCCCGTGACTGGAGAGCAATTCCCGCCTCCCCGTGGCCCGCTGGCTCAGGGAACAAGAATGAGCTCACGGGGTCATGTTCAGACAGTCTCACTTCTTGTATCGTGAAAGTCTGTATATTGTTCAATTCATAACCTGCAGAAGAGCTTG
Organism: Micronycteris hirsuta; assembly: GCA_004026765.1. Lineage (NCBI taxonomy): Eukaryota > Metazoa > Chordata > Mammalia > Chiroptera > Phyllostomidae > Micronycteris > Micronycteris hirsuta. Next base: position 5,902 of record PVJI01029278.1, read on the forward strand.
TTGTAAGTGTATTTCAACAGCCTTCCCTCACTTTATTTCTTCATTATCCTGTGCAGTTTTAAGAGAAAAGGAAGAATTAGAGGATGTGGTTTCAAAGTGAAGAGGAGCCTTATGAAACAAACCATAACGGTATCAGCACTTACCAGCTAGAAAGGTTTCGGTGCAGCTTACAGAGACTATTTCTCCATGTGACTTCTGATACATAGGCAAAAATAGCATATCCATAAATACCTGAACTTCAAAATGGCAACATGTGCCGTGAGGGTTTTTCCTTTTATAACAAAGATGGGGAAAAAGCAGAAAACAAAGAGAACAGAGAGGAGCAAGTGTCCAATAAAGACTTTTCCCTTCACTGGTTTCGAGTTCTAGAGCGAGATAACAGAAGAGGCACGGCTGGGACACAGGAAATACCGCTGCTGCTGGGAGTGGGGCCCAGGTTCCTGTGTGTCGGGAAAAGCCGGACAAAACAAGACATTGAACGTGGCAGAGAAAGCTACCAAGTGGTCCTTTCCGTGGTTTTAAGTGTGCTCCAAAGCCACCTAAAACACGCGACCCTGAAATCAATGGCGACTCGCGTTTCTTTCAGACTTCAACAATAGATGCGGTCTGTGCCCACTCCCTGCGGTCCAGCTCCGACCCTGGGAATCAGGATGCTGACGTTTGACCGAAAGTATTGTGGTTTAGGCTACTGTTATCATCTTCTCCCCAGTCAGATCAAATCCTGATCTACTTATGCCGACTGAACGGGATCCCACGCCATCTCTGAAACTGTGCTGTACTTTTCTACAAAAAATTAGCTGTATGGCCGAGTCTGCTCCCTTCATCTCTGTGTAACCCGTCATACCTGCCGGCCACACCTGCAGATGGAATAACCCCACCACTGACTTGCCGGACCACGTTAACCGAATCAGGTTACATTCCAGGACCTCACACTTCTTGTCTATCACCTGGAGTCAGTAACCACCTTGTCTTCACGAATCATGATGGTTAAGTGGAATCATGAATATTGCAATACTTTGAATATCTGTGAAGCCCTATGTAAGTATCAAATATTGTCACTGATCTTGCGAGTTTAATTTAGTGGACGAATAAACCACTTTTACAAGCCACTTCTCTAAGCCTCAGTGATGATGTGACAGCCGGCGTCACGTTCCGCCTCTTGAACACCAAGGACTAGGGGACAACTAGGTCCCCGCCTGGGCTGGGCCACCTGCACAGGTGTGAGCACTGCTCTGGGGACCGACCGAGGAAACACGCCCGCTGCGCTCGTGGGTGACACCACATCCTGTGGTTCGCCTATGCTTTGCAGAAAAACTAGTTCTGCACTTTCAGAATTCTGATTATTTTTATTTTTTCTATAATTTGCCAATGAGATTTTTAGAGAGAGGGGAAGGGAGGGAGAAAGAGAGGGAGAGAAACAGCAATGTATGGTTGCCTCTCACATGGCCCTCACGGGGACCTGGCCCGCAACCCAGGCATGTGCCCTAACTGGGAATCGAACTGGGACCGCTTGGTTCCCAGCCCGCACTCAATCCACTGAGCTACACCAGCCAGGGCTTAAACCGTGTAACTTTTTAATGGGATGCCTCATGCATTTGCACCTCATCCTTGCGTCGGGGCCATGCCGATCTTCTCGGTGTTGGGCCAGTTCTAGCATTTGTGCCATCAAAGCGACCACGGGCCTCCTATATTTTTAAAATGTAACTTTCAATGTTTGAATCTCTACATAAATTCTTTCCAGTAAAACTTTTTTTTTTTAAATGAAAGCTTATTGGTAATTTTTTCTGTGTAACCAGAGAAGCAGCCATTTGCCGTAACAGGACATGTAACCTATATACACAGAATGAACTTTCTGACGTGCGGATTAATTTAGCTTAAGCTTCAGGCATTGCGTGTTATCCAATAAACAAAGCCTGTGTCACTGGGTAAGCAGGAAAATGGTTCCCACAGCCACTGTAAATTGAGAGGAGGGCTTTTTTTAAACCGTAGGCAATTAAAATAGATTGGCCTTTGCAGCTATGCACTTGACCTTTCCTCTGCGTTTACACGATCGGCCGTGAAATGCGTCAGTCAGGTGTTCCGGTAAATTAGGTCATGTTGGTCATGAAACTGAGAGTGGACGTAGCAGGTTTCACTCACAGATGACATGCCGCCTCATTTTATGTTGGCGGTGCACTACGTGAGGCTCTGTAAAATCGAGACCTGCTTGGAGGGATTAGTCAAAGTATCCGCCTTGTCGATTCTGGCTCTGTGTTACTGTTTGGACCTCTGCCCTCAGGCGGGCTATCAGCAGTCACTTTTGAGAGCTGAATAATGCATGAGCCAACATAGCTTTGAAACAAGAAAGCAACTGAAGACACAGCGGATGAGAATGCAGCCCTCTCTAAATACCAACATTCAAATAAATAAATCAAGTGGCACAACTGCTCACTTTTGCACTATTTTCAGAACACTCCCATAGTCACACTTCACGGTAGATGAACTACGTGAAAGTTACTGAGTTTGATGTGATTTCTCTTGGGGAAAGGAGAGGGGAGGAAGGGCAAGGGGTACACCGTTGTTCTTGGCTTTTGTCCTTGGATCATCTCCCAGGACGGTTTATGAAGAGGTTGCTACACAACCGGCCAAGGCCTCGATCCAGTTCTAGGGACTGGGGAGGGAGGGGAGAAGCCTCGTTTCCCCTAACGGAGCTCGCTCTCTGCTAGGAGAGACAGACCTGTGACCGTTCTTAGCACACCTTACGCGTTCTTCTGCTTTGAGAGATTTGTTTGTTTTCCACCACTTTGAGCTGGGGAACATGCCCACAGCACTGGCTATCAAATCGACTCCTATTCATAACTGAGAAAATTAAAAAGCTAACCATAATTAATAAGAAGAAGAGTTCTACTTTTGAAAAGACAATAAATGCAGCATGGTTAGCACCATGCTTAGCCTTGCCTGTGAAACTTCAAAGGGGAAAAAGAAACGCACGTTCTCCAAGAGAAATAAAGGATCATTTCAATCAGTGTAGGAAAAAAGCATTTGACAAAATTCAACACTCATGGAAAAAAATATCCCTCAGCAAAGTAGGAATAGAAGGAAACAACTTCAACAAATAAAAGTCGTGTGTGAAAAAACCGCAGCACACATCCTGATAAAAACTGGTGAAAGACTGAAGGCTTTTCCCCTAAAATCAAGAACAAGGCCACTTCCACTGCTTCTATCCAACTCAACGCTAGATCCTAGCGAGACGAGAGGGAGAGAATCCAAACTGAAAAGGAGAAAGTAACTTATCTCTGTTCACACAAGATATGATCATATAGTAGAAAACCCTAAAGATTCCACACACACAGACACCTGTCAAAACTAATAAATTCAACAGGATACAAAATCAACACACAAAAATAAGTTGCATTTCTATACACTAACAATGAACGATCTTAAAAGGAAATTACGAAAAATTCCATTTACAATACCATCACAAAGAAGAAATACTTGGGAAGTAACTAAAAAGATAAAAGACTTGTACAATAAAAACTATAAAACATTGCTAAAAGAAATTAAAGAAAACATCAATAAATGGAAAGACATCCCATATTCATGGACTGGAAGGCTTAGGATGGTTAAATGTCTATACTACCCAAAGCGATCTACAGATTCAATGTAATCCCTATCAAAATCCCAATGACTATTATAACAGAAATAGAAAAATCCTTCCTAAAATGTATATGGAATATCAAGGGACCCCAAATAGCCAAGACAATCTCAAAAAAGGAGAACAGCATTAGAGAACTCACAATTCCTGACTTCGACACTTACTACAATGTTCACGACATTGAATTTGGTGATGATTTCTTGCATATGATACAAAAGGGCACAGAAAATCAAAGAAAAAATAGACAAATTGGACTTCATGAATATTTAAAGCTCCTGTGCATCAAAGGGCACAATTAACAGAGTGAAAAGGCCACCTACAGAATGGAAGAAAATATTTGCATATTCAGATGTCTAATAAGGGATTGATAGCCAGCACATATAGACAACTGAATAACAAAAACAAAAAACAAAACAAAAAAAAAAACCGTGATTCAAAAAGGGGAACAGGACTTGACTAGAAAATTCTCCAAAGAAAACACGTGTATGGCCAATAAGCACATGAAAAGACATTCAAAATCACTAATCATTAGGGAAATGCAGCTCAAACCCACAATGAGGTACCACCTCACACCCATTAGGATGGATAATTTTTTAAAAAGAAAAGAAAAGAAAACCCAGAACATAAGTGTTGGCAAGGACGTGGGGAAATCTGAACCCTGTGTGCTGCTGGCGGGCATGAAAAACGGCACAGCCGGTGTGGAGAGCAGTATGGCGGTCCTCAGAAGTTAAAAGCAGGACCGCACAGGGTCCGGCAGGTCTGCTTCTTAGTGTGCACCTGCGGGAACTGAAAGCGGGGCCTGGAAGAGATAGGTGTACCCCACATTCACAGCAGCCACTGACACAGAAGCAACCCAGGTGTCCACAGACTAATGGACGAGCAGAACGCAGATACAACGCAGCCTCAGTCAGCCACGAGACAGAAGGAGATCCTGCCACTCGCGACGACACGGGTGGGTCTTCAGGGCATTGTGCTAAGTGGCATAAGTCAGACAGAGAAAGTCAAATACTGCACGACATCATTTATATGTGGAATCTTAAAAAGCAAAACTTATAAAAACAGAGAGTGGAGCCCTGGCTGGTGTAGCTCAGTGGATTGAGCGCGGGCTGGGAACCAGACGGTCCCAGTTCGATTCCCAGTCAGGGCACATGCCTGGGTTGCGGGCCAGGTCCCTGTGAGGGCCATGTGAGAGGCAACCATACATTGCTGTTTCTCTCCCTCTCTGTCTCCCTCCCTTCTCCTCTCTCTAAAAATAAATAAAATCTTAAAAAAAAACAAAAACAAAACAAAACAAAAAAAAACAGAGAGTGGAAGGGGGGTTATGAGGGGCTTGGGGAGGGGGAATTGGAGAGATGTTGCTTAAAGGTGCAAACTTCCAACTGGCAGGCAGGTGAGCCCTGGAGAGCTAATGCCCAGTGCAGTGCCTATGGGCAACAGTCCTTCACTGCAAACGCCCGCGGTGCTAGGAGACCAGATCTTAACTGTTCCCACCACGAAACAGAAATGATAATTATGTGACGTGATAGAGGCGTTAGCCAGCTCTACACTGGTAATCATATTGCAACATATAAATGTACTAAATCAATGCTTACACACCTGAAACTTAGCAACGCTATATGTCAATTATATCGCCGTAAAAATGAATTTTAAGAAACACAAGGGAAGTCTGAGAAGCTGCCACAGCCTCGCAGAGACTCAGGAGACGTGACCACTAAATATACTGGGGTAGCCCCCTGGGGTCCTAGAACGGGAAAAGGACGTTTGGTGAAATTGAAGGGAGTCCGAGTGAACTACGGGCCGCGGTCAACAACTAACTGTAACGAACGCATCACACTGTGGTCAGACGTTAGCAGCCGCGGAAACCGGGCGTGAGTGTGTGGGAACTCTGTTCCCGCTCTCCGACTGCTCTCTTAACTCTAATGCTATTCTAAGAGAAAAAGTTTACTTAAATTTTAAAAAATGAATAAAACGGTTTTCTTTGTATGTCTAGAAAGAGTGTAATGTTACAGCTCTGCCATCTGGGGACAGACAACACGGTCCTGCCTCAAGGACCCTGATAGGAAAAGCAAACAGCAGTTATCACACCATATGGCACCACACATCATGCATGGTGCCATGTATCATGCATGACAGCATGTACCAGACATGATGTCACATGCCGTACATGGTACCACACACCATGTGTTGCACCATGCATCATACATGGTACCACATACCACACATGGTACTGTGTATCATGCATGATAGCACACACGAGACCACAAAGGAGCGTGAAGGAGGAGCCCCCAGCCCAAACCCATGAAAGGAGCACCAGGCAGGGCCAGAGCCCCTAAAGGAGCCGTCCTGAGGTGACTGCATCTCAGAATGTCCCCAGAAACAGGAACGCCGGGTCTCTGTTGACACAGCCATGCACAAAGTGAGCAGCAGCGAACGTCCATTGCAGAACCTCTGTGGATTCCGAGGCCGTGGGATAACATCCATGCCCTGGACTCAGAGCTGAACAACATCCCTGAGGATGGACGTGAAGCCGCATCCCTGCATGTGGGTGCTACGTGACCTCAAACAAGCTACTTACCCCTGAGGACCCGGTATCCTCGTCATTTCACTGGGGGTGAGAATAGCGTTGTTTGGGGAAGTGAGTTAGTACGTGTAATGGGCTTAGACCCGCGCCTGGCACCTGCCAGATGCTCCCTGAGCACTGTTATTAACTGTTCGTAGGGCAGATGAATTTTCAAGGCATCCACACACTTTAGTTGTGTATACCCTTGGAAGATAAATTCCAAGAGGCTTAGGACTTGGAGCACAGAAGGGTTCGGTGCCTTGCACGTTGCCTGAAGCAGACTGTGTTCCCCCGGTTCAGTTCCGTTTCCTTAAGAGATCTTCCCTAAACAGTCCGGCTGCTCTGCTTGTCCCTCGCTCCATTCCTGGGGAGGCGGAGCAGCTCACCTGATGGCTAAATTTGGGCAGAATAACCGCAGGAGCTGGGCTCACCCATTCCTTCTTCCTTGTGGGTGTAAACCTGCGGTGAACACGATTTCCCCAGCCCTCCTGTGACTGCAGGGTCAGCCGGCCAGTTCGGAGCTCAGTTTCAGCAAGCTCATCTGGCTAACACACCTAAGGCTGTCATCTCCAGCTGGACTTTTTGGGGGTGGGGGCGAGTTTGTTTTGCTTCGTTTCCTGTGTGCCACTCGTTGATCCACCGCCCCACTTTCCAACAGAAAACCGTGAGGTGTTCATGAAACATCTCTCAGTGTGGGGAGTGTGTTAAGCAATCAGATCCGTTTTCCCCTGCAGACGCTCCTCCTCGAGCCTTCCGCCTCCTGCTGCGAAATGTTATGTTTCGCTTTGAGAACAATTAACAGAAAAAATAAAGTGCCATGCAAACGGTGGCAGAGACTGCTAGTTATCTGCTACAATCTATTCTTCCTCCCTCAATGACAAAGCCTGAGTTTGGGTTAGTCTCATTGCTGCCTAGATAAAGGTTATTTGTGCATGCCTTGTGACTAAGTTCTGCTAACGAGATACGAGCGGAACCGTCGGGTGATATTTCCAGGAATTCTGAAAGGGAGGAGGTGCACCCTTCTTTTCTTCTTCCTCCCTCCGATTGCCCAAACTTGGATACGGCCGCTGGAGCTCTGGCAGGCTCTGGCGCTGGAGGAGGTCCAGACGATGAGAGGGAGAGAGCCCTGAGCTAGGGAGAGCCGGCTTCCTGATGAGCTCACCCAGCTGCCACGCCGGCCTCGGATTGCTAACCGGCAGGCTTACAGGTGAGAGAGCAATAATCCCACCTCCTGACGGAGCCCCTGCTGCTGTGCTGTGCTGTCCGTCACACGCAGCTCTGACAACCCCCGACAAACACAGAGTCAGCCCCAAGCCCTCCCCTCCCCCCACCTGGCCCTTTCTGCCCAACCGGACTGCCGGCTGTAAACCCTTCTGCAGGAAATGCTGGAGCCAAGGTTTTAACCAGAAGTTAAATTTATTTGCAAGGGTGAAATGATTTAGCTTTAAATCGGGGGCCAAAGAACTTTTAAAAGATTTACCCTAAGAACGAAGAAAAGATCACCACTAAGAAGACCTCTCAGATTTCCCCCAGGCACGGTGCCTAAGCATGCCACACGCTTTTCTTCTTTGCTAAATTGTTACATCGGTGCTTAGAAATTTTTAAGCTACTTTTCCTATGCAAGCTCTAAGAGCCCAGGATTTGTTTTCTGTTTTTCGTTTGAATAGAACCACAGCTAAATTTCCTTCTAAATGTGTACATCTCGATAAACTCACTAACAAACATTTATTGCACACCCACTAACTCTCACTCTGTTCTTGGGTTCTGCTCTTCCTCTCTTTTCTATAATTTAGGCTGAGATCTTGGGCTCAGACTTTGCTCTCTGGATCCACCTTTCTGCTCTCTCCTCCCAGAGTAAGAGATCTTTCGATTCTCTCTTTGTGTCCGCCACGCCCGGGTCTGCCCGACGGCCATGCCCGACCCAGCAAAGACAACTGGCTGTCACCTCTTCTCCTTCTAAGAGGTGACAGCCACAAATTAGACAGCTATCGTTTATTAAAAGCCACAAATAAGCTAAGTACTAAAACAGACACTTTCATTACTTTCTATATCATATCTAATTTCACATGGACCTCTCAAGTGAGGTGTTCTCTGCATTTTATGGATGAATCAATTGGGATCCAGAGAGATTAAAACTAATCTGATGTTGGTTTGTCTCCAAAGTTCGTCTTCTTTATGTTGTACTATCTCCCTTTCAAAAAATCTCTTTGGTTTTCCATCCGCTACATCCTTATACTCAGGTCCTTCTACTTCTCTGACTTTTACCTCTTTTTCCCTTCCTACATCCCTTGTTCTCTTCACTGGCTCTCTCTGGATATTTCAAAACGTGGAGAATAAACTGCTCAACTTACAAGGGATTTTGGAAACACAACTCCAAAAATCTTACAAGAGGAAATTATTAATAATATCAGGAGGTAGTCCCCACAAAATAAAAGACACAGAAAATACTGAAGATTATGAAAGCTACATAAGGCAGCCCCATCCACTTCAGACCCAGCAGATCACAGGGCTGGGACCTAACTGTAAATAACACCTCAAAGAAGCCCCTCCTTTCAGAAAACCCAGCCACATGCACAGAGCCTGGGGTCAGGCCCCGCTGACCACGGCCCTCCTCCCACTGCTAACACAGTGTTCTAGAAAACACTGCAGTCGCCGCTGAGCAGCTGAGACGATCCCTTGGATGTTCCTCAAGGATATTCTCCTCCTGGAAATGCCAGCATGGCGGTTGCTGTGTATATATAGCTCTCTGTCGTGCACAAGACAGACACAGGACAGATGTCCTCCCCCCACCCCCAGTGAAGGCTGCTCACGGCACCACTGGGGCCGAAGACCGCAAATTCACTGGCATCCCAAGAACTTCACAAATAGCACACAAGCGCCACTTCCTTAAAAAAAAAAAAAAGGCTATGTACTTGGAAAATTACTCTGAGAGGCACAGCCCATTAAATCATGTTTCCGTTACTGAACATTCTTCGCTGTCTTTCACAATATGAAATCTCCACGATTAAGTTCATTTATGTGAACAAATCTTTCCAAAGTCAAGCATTTATGTAAGAATCATTCACGACTAAAGGAACTGGTTTCATCGGTCCGTTTTACTGGGCGTTTCCGGCTGACATGCGGGGCACTGCAGTGAGAGTTTTGCTGCAGGGCCACCTCACTTCGGGGGCCTGGAGAACAGCGGTGGCAGGAGTGTGGGCCGGGCTGGAAGTGCAAGGTGGTATGGGAAGGCGAGCCTGCAGACAGACGGAAATGTCAACCGTGGTCAGGGGCCCACTCTGCTCCAATGTCGGTACCTACTACGGATGGAAAAACCAGAGCACAAAGAGGCAGAGCGTCTTCCGAAGCTTCACAGCCAGCGAGTGGCAGAGCTGGGACGCAAACCCAGGCACC
>PVJI01029279.1:0-15489 GCA_004026765.1 Micronycteris hirsuta
GATTTCTCAAAAGAAACTTTGCAGGCTAGAAGGGATTGGCAAGAAACAGTCAAAGAGATGAAAAGCAAGGACCTACAGCCAAGATTGCTCTACCCTCTGAAGCTGTCCTTTAGAATCGAAGGGCAGATAAAGAGCTTCCCAGACAAGAAAAAGCTAGAGGAGTTCATCACCACCAAACCAGTATTACATGAAATGTTAAAGGGTCTTCTTTGCCCGCTGGTGTAAGTCAGTGGATTCAGCACGGGGTGGAAACCAAAAGGTCCCGGTTCGATTCCCAGTTGGGGCACATGCCTGGGTTGCAGGCCAGGTCTCCGGTGAGGGCCATGTGAGAGGCAACCATACATTGCTCTTTCTCCCTCCCTTCTCCTCTCTCTAAAAATAAATAAATAAAATCTTATAAAAAAAAAGGGGGGTCTTCTTTAAGAAAATCAACACTGAACAATAAAATGGCAATAAATACGTATCCATCAAAAATTGAATCTAAAAAACAAACAGAACAGAAACAGTTACAGATATGGACAACTGTTTGATGGTTGTTAGATGTGAGGGAGGTGGGGGGATTGGTGCAAAAGGTGAAGGGGTTAAGAATTGTTATTAATTGGTAGTTATAAAATAGTCATGAGAATGTAAAATACAGCATAGGGAATAGAGCAGCCAAAGAACATGTATGCATGACCCATGGATATGGACAACGGTGTGGGGATTGCCTGATGGAGTCACGGGCATGGGCAGTGCTGGGTAGAGGGGACAAAGAGGGGAAAACTGGGACAACTGTAAATAGACAATACACAATAAAATGTAATTTAAAATATTAATTGTACTTTTGTAAACTGTATGCAACTTAAAACCACTTCCCTCCCTCAAAGATATATACAGTATTCCAGGTGAAAATCACTGGTGTAAGGGCCTGCACATACCTGAAGGGATGTCGTTAGCAGGCACTACAAAAAAAAAAAAAAAAGGAGGCAGACTTGATCTTTGAGGCTCTGGAAGGCAGGGCAAGGACCCTGGCTATGATGACAGGGAATAGAGTTTCTCCCTGTAGCTCTGTGGAGAACAGCCTTTGCCTTGTTAAAGTAGTAAATGAGTGAGCTTTCTATATGAATTGTGCAAACAGCAAAAAGTTGACTTCTTTTCAGATAATTGTAGGCAGTCTTGATTTTAGTGAAAGAACCCTTTTTCAAATAAAATTATGTGCAGGCCTCCTTGCAAGCCAGCTTCTCTGAATGATGAGGGCTTTGAATCCTGCTACTTCTGTTTGCTCTAGAATGGAGTTGTGCAGTAGAAAGTTGGTTGGATTACATAACTCCTAAGGGCCCTTGTAACTCTAAAATTCTACGAGATTGAGCACAGGAACTCAGTTGAGTGGTTGCTTTTCTAGAAATTGCTTTCTGCAGTTGTTCTTTCCTTCATTCTAGATCCTTACAGTGGCCCGTGGCCAGAGAGCCAGGACTGAACATTATGAAGAAATTGGAGACTATGACTATAATAACCCTAATGACACATCCAACTTCTGCCCTGGATTACAGGTAAAGGAAGAAGAGCTCTGTCCTCTCTTCCAAGTACGAATGTCTTTCCTGCTCCTATCTCCTCCTTCCATGTCTCAAATGCTATAGGATTTTAGTCACGTGGAGGTTTGGATCCCTGCCCTGCCCCAGGCATTGGGAAACTGAGCAAAACTGAGGAAACAGCCAGAGCCTAGCCTGCCTTACTGTTAGCCCTATTTCCAGTAAAGTGGGCATGCTCCAGTAACCAGTCAACATGTGGATGGAGTTGTCAGCGTGTTGCAAAGCACTCGTATTAGCTATTTTGGCATTTCAAAAGAAAACACTTTCTACTCTTAGGAGCTGATATTTTGGTCTGGGAGACAAAACTCGTAGATATGAAAAGATGGTGGGTCCTAACAGGGAAAAAAGGTTCATGTGTGGGTCTCAGGAGACCAGGCTGTAGCTCTGATATTAGTTCTGACAGTGTGAACTTGTACGAGCTATTCCTATCTTTAGGTCCCGATAAGACCGGATAGTGTCAGTGTTTATTCTGTGAGTCTACTACTGAGACACAAGTGGAAATAACAGCAAGGGAAGAGCATTAGACTTCATCTGGGTCCCTGCATGTAGGGAGAGGAGAAATAATTGGAAGGATAGTTTATTCACCTTATTTTGAGAATTGAGTTTTTATATTTTAGTGAAAATGCAGACCTATCTCTTGACCAGCGTTTCTCAAACTTTCAGTGTACGTTAGAGTCACCAGGAGAGCTAATTAACAATTAAGGACCGCTCACGAGTTTTCTCGTGTTTCACACGCCATCTATGTTTCACATAGACCTTAGATGTCAACACACTGTCTTGTCCACATCGAATGAAGCGATCTCATTGGTGGAAACCGTGCAGGTCAATCTACGAAAAACTATATAATTGCACAAACCCATAAAGCATTGCAGTTACATTGTATTTTGGTCATTCAAATAGTCTTCGTCTTCAAGTTTGCCCGAAAACGTGTGGTCCCTGACGTATGTCTTAGAGATTTCTGTGCGGTATGCAATGTGTTAACAAACCATTCCTGGGCCACACCCCAGAGGATTGATCTGTTGCTGCCGGGCTTGGCCAGCATTGACTTTCTGTTGGCCTGCTGACAGGTCACGCTATTTCAGGAATGATTTCTGTAAAATGAAACTTGTTAAAAGTCAAGGGGACACTGCAGCAGTTGTGATGACTGTATTCCTTTTAATTCTCATTCCATGGTCTTATTTTATTTTTAATTTTTTTTATCCTTACCCGAGGATATATTTTCATTGCTTTTAGAAAGAGAGAGGAAAGGAAAGGGAGAAACATCAGTGTGGGAGAGAAGCATCGATCTATTGCCTGCCGTATGTGCCCAGACCAGGGATCGAACCCACAACCTTTTGATTATGGATTGACACTCCAAGTGAGCCACACTGGCCAGGGCGATACTCTTAGTTATTAACAGATGTCTACCACATAGGGTTTATGTACAAGAGTAGGATAACCAGAGGCACCTTGAAGTCCACTGTAGGCTGACTCAGCGTAACAAACCATTTGCTCTTGCTGTGTAAATAGTTTTCTTCAGGGACATCTCTAAGCCCCTCCCACAGCTTCTGCCAAACTTGAAGAACTGTTTTCTTGACCAGGCTGCTGACAGTGATTATGAAGAGTCAGGTGACTTATTTGAGGGACCATTTGGGTCCTCTGACCTCTCAGCTTATCCTTGCCATTCACCTAAGACAACACAAGAGAACGATGACTCACCTGACGCCCACGGATCAGACATCACTCGCTATGGGGAATCAAACCTGGTAGCTGAGCCTAAGAAGGTAAAGATGGAGCAAGAATTCCATTTCATGGTGTTCTCCTGAGGTCTGTGTCATTTCCCTACTGAATGAGAGTTGCATTGGTCTGAGCTTGAGATTTTCTTCTTGATTTTAAGCCACTACTATCCAAGTGGCTGCTTCTTAAATAGGGCTGTGGGGATGAACTGAAACTCAATAGATTTGTGAAACAAGCCATCTCTCTAAAGTGATGATAAACCACATGTCGTAAACTAGTCACACAAAGTATGTGAACAAAGGCTGCAAGCAGAGAGACTGGGTTTCTATGTCGATTGGCTGAGACTAGCTGTTTGGCTCTGGAAAATCTAGGCCAGGTTAAGTTTATATTAAATTATCTGCATTAAGCATCTGTTTCCTAGCAGATGATAGGCTGTCATATAATTTAGGTTCACTCTTCTCTTTTACAGTGGAGTTCCAGGTTAACCTTAATGTACATTGTACTTGACAAGAAATAAGGTTAACATAAGGGACCCTATTTTAATATGTTCAAAGGAAGCGCTTTAACTCCATGATTTAAACTGAATTCTTCTCTACTTGAACTCCAGTCTCATTTTACAATGTGTTGATGATAAATGTTTGTTTTTTCTGCTGAGTTTTACTTTATGTCACATACCTATTTCAGGTAAATAAAATTGAAATTCATTATGCCAAGACTGCCAAAAAGATGGACATGAAGAAGTTGAAGCAGAGCATGTGGAATTTGCTGACAGACTCCTCCACACGAGTGGACGTGGAGGTTAGTAGATATGGAGGTGGCAGAGGTGAAGGGCTCCACTTCTCCTCTAGGTGCCCAGCGTAGGGCAAGAGGGGTGGGGAGCTGCTGGTGTCCATGGCTCCAGAATCCAAGTGCCAACGCAGGAGGTATTGCTCAGAAACATCAGGATGACATCACCCCTGAAAGAGGTGAACTGAGGGTGTGAGCAGGTCACACACAAAGGTAATAGAGAGAACCCGAGACATTACTCAGGCTTGCTACTGATCAGAACACCAAAAGTGAAAGGATGTTTATGCTGCTTTCAGATAACAGCTCAGCAGCTAAACAGTGTTTGTCAGTGTAGAGTCAAGGAAGAATTGGAGGACGGGTTAACTGTTGGTACAATTAAGTTGATAAATGGCCCTTTTGAATAGCAAATTGTGGCATCTCAGGTGCCATAAAGTATTCCCAAATAATACTGATTTGGGAAATGCATTCTAAATTGTAAAGTACAAAAAAATAATGCTGTCAAATTGTTTCTTTTCTCTTTCTAATCAAGGTGAGACCGTGGTTAATGTGTTCCAAGTGAACGGAACTCTCCATTAACTAGAGCCCTCTGTCTCTCCTTTAATTCCTCTTCTGCTCAGGGGATGTTCTGAGCCTTCCAAACTCAGCCAGTTCTCTTGTACCTTCTCTCCTGGCTGAGAAGTGAAATTTATGATCTCATTGAGGATCCTGAGCTATGTAGTCTTGGATATCAGATAAAGCTTCTGTTGTATTTGTGAAGTTTTATCAACTAAAATGGAATGGGATGCAAACATCAGAGAAATGTGCTTTTTAAAAAGTAGGAAGGGGTTTCTATTTTAACCTTTGAATTTATATGACTCTGTCCTCAAAGGATTCTGGTTAATTAAAGGTGTGTATTTTCTTAATCCTCACCCGAGGATATGTTCATTGATTTTAGAAAGGAAGGGAGAGAAGAGAGAAACATCAGTTGGTTGCCACCTGTACATGCCTGAAAGATTTTGGTATATAGGGCGCTCCAACCAACTGAGCCACTTGGCCAGGGCTAAAGTTTATTTTTGAAAAAGATAAAAATAGAATAGTATAGTGAATATCTACTTCCAATAATCATCAGTAGTTTACCTGTACCTTTACACAGTTCTGTCACCCCACCCACATCATCATGTACACACTATGAGGTTTTTAATGCAAATACCAGACGTATATCCCTTTTAAATTAAAAAAAAATTTTTTTTTAAGTCGCATTTCATTGATTATGCTATGATAGTTGTCCTGAGTTTTTCCCCCTTTGCCACCTTCCACCAGCACCACCCACTCCCTCAGGCAGTCCCCTCACCACTGTTCATGTCCATGGGTCATGTGTGTGTGTAAGTTCTTTGGCTACTCCATTTTCTATGCTGTACTTTACATCCCCATGGCTATTCTGTAACTACCTATTTGTACTTCTTAATCCCCTCACCTCTTCATCCATTCCCCCATACCCACCTCCCATCTGGCAACCATCAAAACGCTCCATATCCATGATTCTGTCTCTGTTCTTGTTTGCTTAATTTGTTTTTTAGATTCAATTGTTGATATGTATTTTTTGCCATTTTATTGTTCATAGTTTTCATCTTTTTCTAAAAAAGTCCCTTTAACATTTCCTGTAATAATCATCTGGTGATGATGAACTCCTTTAGTTTTTTCTTGACTGGGAAACTCTTTATCTGCCCTTTGATTCTAAATGATAGCTTTGCTGGGTAGAGCAATCTTGGCTCTAGGTCCCTGCTTTTCATGACTTTGAATACTCCCTTCTAGCCTGCAAAGTTTCTTTTGAGAAATCAGCTGATAGTCTTATGGGAGCTCTCCTGTAGGTAACTAATTTCTTTTGTCTTCCTGCTTTTAAAATTCTCTCGTTATCTGTAACCTTTGGCATTTTAATTATGATGTGTCTTGGTGTGGGCCACTTTGCATCCATCTTGTGTGAGACGCCGTGCTTCCTGGACTTGCAAGTCTATTTCCTTCACCAGATTAGATAGGTTTTATTTCATTATTTTTTCAAATAGATTTCCAATTTCTTGCTCTTTCTCTTCTCATCCTGGCACCCCTATGATGAAGTTGTCCCAGAGGCTGCTTATACTATCCTTGTTTTTTTTGGACTCTCTTTTCTTGTTCTGATTGGTTGTTTTTTGCTTCTTTATGTTCCAAATCATTGATCTGATTCTTGGCTTCATCTGCTCTACTGTTGTTTCCCTGTAAATTGTTCTTTATTTCAGTTGGTGAATCCTTTCTTTCACCAAGACTGGATCTTTTTTATGCTGCCGAGGTCCTCACTAAGTACCTTGAGCATCCTTATAGCCAGTGTTTTGAACTCTGCATCTGAGAGATTGCTTATCTCCATTTTGTTTACCGTTTTTCTGGAGTTTCGATCTGTTATTTCATTTGTGCCATGTTTCTTTGTCTCCTTGTTTCGGCAGCCTCCCTGTGTTTATTTCTTTATATTAGGTAGAGTTACTTTGACTTCATGTCTTGGTAGTGTTGCCTAATGAAGTAAGCTTCCTGTAGGGTCCAGTGGCACAGCCACCCCTACCACCTAAGCTGGGTACTCGAGGTATGCCCTTTACATGGGCTGGGTATACCCTCCTCTTGTAGTTCAGACTGGGTTGCTGTTGGCAGGTTAATGGAAGCGATTTACCCAGGCCAGTCAGTTGCAAGGATTGGCTGTGACCACTTACCATCAACCTCCACCATCAGTGGAGGGTCATCTGTGCAGAGGCTTGGTGGTGGTACTCTGACATGGTCTGTAGCTCTCTACTGGGTGTGATAACCTTGGGGTTTCCCAGATGGTGCAGGCCAAGGTCAGCCTCCACCCATGTTTTGTCCGTGGCTGCCCTGCATTAGCTATAAAGCAATCTGACATGGCTGCTACTTGTGCTGAGCTTGGAGAGTCCCAGGTGAAGCCAATCTGAATCTAGGCTGGCTGTTGTTAGTGCCATGCCTGGGACTCACTGAAGCCAGCTTTTGCTTGTTTGAGAGGATTTTAGAAATTGTGAAGCATGACTAGCCATTCATATGGAAAAGCATCTTGGGTGGACCCATAAGTTGTGTGGGACCAAGTCTCTGGGGATCTCCAAGGCAGGTCAAATAGTGTTAGCCAGGTGGATTGAGTCTCAGATATGACACCAGCTTGCCAGCTCTGTCGAGGGAGGGTTTAGAAAAAGTATAATGGCCTCTGTTCACCTTGATGCTAGACACCTCAGTTTCTCCTTGGTGCCTTTCAAACAGCTACCCTGGTGCTGGAGCTCAGAGGAAGTGAATCTGAGTAGGTGAGTCTGTGTGTGGGTTCTTCAGGAGAAACTACTTGGGGCTCCAGCAGTTTTTCCAAGTCAATCTCATCCGGTTTTTGCAGCCAGAAGTTGTAGAGACTTATCTTCCTGCCACTGGAACCCTGTGCTGTGGGGCCTGGTGTGGGGCTGGAACTCCTTGCTCCCAACATATCCCTCCCGATATTTAATTCACCACATGTGGGTGAAGGACCAGCCCATTCCACGTCTCCGCCTTCCTACCAACTGGATGACTGTAGTTACTTTAATTCCATAGTTGTCAGACTTCCATTCAACTCAGTTTCTGATGGTTCTGAGTGATGGTTTTTCTATATTTTAGTTGTAATTTTGATGTGGTGGTGGGAAGAGGAGGGGCAGATCTCCCTGTGCTGCCATCTTGACTGGAAGTTCCTAATATCCTTTTATAACTGCTTGCCTGCTAGCAAGGAGGGAGCCGTGTTTGTGTGTGTTAAGTGGAAAGCTAAGTCTACTTTTAGATATGGCTTCTGTGCTGCCCTTAACTGTGTGCTCCAATTGAAGCTATAAATAATCGTGGCTTTTTGTTATGTTGTCATTTATTTTTCTTTATTACTGTGTAATTTTTCATTTCCTGGGATTTTACCAGAAATTCAATAAATGTTGGTTTCATGGTCCAGGGCTAAAGCACTGGGTCCGTTTATGGATCCTTTTTGTTGAAAATGTACCTAAGACATTGTTTGGGTTTCATCCACATGTAGGGTTTTCTTTCTGGAAATAGAACTTTGTAAGTTTATATTACTCCCTCAGAAGTGAACTGACCCTAGATGTCTGATCTGTGAGTATCCTTCTTCTCTTAGGCAAAGCACCACAGTGAGACCGGACAAAAAAGCGATCTGGCGGAGGTGGCTGATGGGAAGATGCTGAGCAAGCTCACCTGGGACCTGCAGAAGCGGTGCGTGCCAGCACACTCAGGGGCTGGCTCTCAGTGTGATGGGCCCTCTGCACACAACTTGCTGTTTTAACACTTCTAGCAGTTTTTCTGTTTTTTCTCTGCATTGACAAATGAGTTAATATAGACCAACTTTAAAAAGGCACTTTTCTATCCTAGTGGTTGGAATGGAACTGCAGATATACTTTATTTCCAGATAAAAAAGAACGGGAAAAACCTGCCGATCAAATGCATCTGAAGTATATCTTTGTTTCTTGTTAGTTTATTCATTCTCAATAGTTAGTTCATTATTGAACACGTGTATTAACGTTGATGAAAGAGCCTTTGTTTCAAAGGTTGCAGCGGCCTAGCTCAATACTGCTCTTTGTTTCGCAGCCTGCCGCCCCTCATGGCCCAGAACCTCTCTGTACCCCTGGCCTTTGCCTGTCTCCTACATTTAGCCAATGAAAAGGTAGGTGACTCTGGTAAGCATGGACTTTTTATTAGATATTTCATGGCTACCTCATAAGATATCTTAAGTACAGTGACCTACATGGCACCTTCAACCCAGAGTTTTGACCAGGCGCTGAGAAGTAACTTAGAAAAAGGCCATCAGGTGTGATTAGCAGTAAAAAGAATGAGGAAGACCCAAATGGGAAAGTTTTAGGTATGTCTATTTCCAACTTGAAAACATAAAGTACCTTCACATCATTGGTATCGAAGGCTTCAGAGGCCAAATCCTGCCAGTGCCAAAGTCAAGACACATGGGAAATACAGCAGAGAAGAGGGGAGAGCACTGGGCGGAAAAGTCAGATGCTCAGGGAGAAAAGTGAGCTCTGTAGGCAACGGCCAAAAGGGGCCACCAAGAGCAGTAAGAAAAGTCTAAAGAATGGAGGTATCTGTCACAAGGAGGGAGACAGAGGAAATGCCACCTGTGACAGTATGCTAGGCTCTTCACTGTGTTGCACTGGCCAGGGGTTATGGAAAGAGCAGGCGGCAACCCACCCTCAGGAGCCTTTTGATGATTCACGGGGCACCCCGAACGTGTGGTACTTCTGGAGACTTGCTGTCCTTTGGTATCCCCCAGGCAGCCGATCCCTGATGCAGACTGGCGCTGGAAGTAGAGGACTGCGGGCTGGACTTGGGCTGTAGCGTGTGCTGTGAGCATCACCAGGGCCACGGTACCTAGCTGCTACCACTGTAGTTACTCAGCCCTTTCTAGGGCAAGTGCCTTGCCCTGAGGTGAGAGGTCTGAGGAATATGACACCTGAAGTGTGATTTGAGGATTGATAAGATTGGAATGGAATGCTAGCAAAAATCGGGAGCTGATAGCAGTGCCAGGAATTACTGTGTGTCATTGTCTGATCTCTGACCTCTTAATGACATGAGGAGCAGTGATGACTTAGCTCGGTTTCCCAGGCCTGCCTTTGCTTTGTTGACTGTCAGACTCCAAGGAGGGACTGTCCCCTGTAGGGCAGCCTGTGTAACACAGCCTCCAGCGAGTCCCCATGGACCTACCCCTAGGAATCAGGGACCACTTCTTCTCTTGCCAACTTCTAAACTTATGACCTCACCAGAGAAGAAACTATCTGTTTCACAGATGCTAGTTTTGACTTTGGGTGGGAAACAGATGTAGAAGAGCCACGGAGCCAGGGCCACGTGCTACATGTGTCCTGACTGTGGTGCTGACTATTGGGCCTATAACCACTAGGCTGGGTAGCAACTAAGGCCTGAACAGAATAACCCAGTTTAGCTCCCAAGAGTGAACAGTGGTGCATCAGAGCCATTGTAGGTGAGTGTCGGCCCAGGAGCACAAAGCACACAGCTGCTGGTTGGAGACTGACTGCAGAGACGGTGTGTCCTGGTCAGAGGTCATGAAGGCAGGGCAGGGGCATCTGGTTGTGGGAGCCAGCACTCAGATGTGTCTGGGTGCTTCCTGACACATCCTAAGGTGTCTGATGTCAGAAGCCAACTACATGAGGAAAGAATGACTAAGAGAAAATAAATAAATAAAAAGATAATTTGTTGTCCTGACAAGAAATCCACAAATGGCTCTGAGGAGGACCCCCTCTCTGAGGAAGAGGGTGCACCAGCCACATTCAGAAAAGTCACTGCTTTGCTTTTCTAGGAGAGGCCTGGAGTCTCACGTCATCCTATGGACATAGCACACACGGGCTCCTGAAATGTGGGGCACTTCCAGAGCACCAGTCTGAGGAGCAGAGTGCTCCTCGGGCTGTGTGCGTTCTTAGCAACCTGTCTCTTCACCAGGAGAGCAGCTTGTGGCCCTCACTTGGCTTCCAAGTAGCCAGGGACTCAGGTAGATACTCCTGAGGAGGTCAGTGAGACTTGGGCCCCAGCACTATACTGCTTCCTCAGTGGCAGTACTGGCTTTGTCCCTTTTGCTGTGGTAACAGCTCTGTAAGGGGCCCCAAGACGCTCAGCATTTGAAGGATAGGGAGGGAGCCTCAGACCATGACCGTTGGGCTAAGCATTGAGGCCATTATTGGGGCCTAGCTTTGGGTTCTTTGAGATTTGACTGGGAACCTGGACCCTGACAGTAACCGTGAAAATCTTCAGGGATTTATGTATAATTCAACTTGGAGCCACCAAGAGAGATCTCCCATTTACTCCAGAACACGACCCTTTCCTGGCCTTCCTTTTCCCAGTCTTTCCCTCCTATTTGGACTCCTCATCAGTCACTCTGGTACGGAGCTCCTCTCATATGCAGTGTGATGGGGCTTGGAGCAGCCACGGATGGACGCTGGGCCCTATGCTTTTGTGGCCTTGAGTGCCAGTAATGTGTCACTGATAAGCTACACCTAAGCAACTTCTGGGTCCCAAGCTGCAGACATCATGCCTGGGAGGTGTGTGTGATCTGAGCTTTCCATCTTTGCTAGAAAAGGGTGGCTGCTGAGCACAACACATTACACGTCCCTCCAGTGCCGAGTGAGGGGAGGCTAAAAGGGCTCTGAGCGGTTCAGTCCTGAGGGAGCACTTGCCTGGGGTTGGTGGAGACTTCCTGGACTGGGAGGGTGAGGAAGAATTGGGAGGTGGGAAAAGTCTGCCCAGAGACCAGGAAGAGAGGACGGATGTGTGGCCATCACTAAGGGGTGGGGTTTGGGTGGGGGAGGACCTGGAGAGGCCATGCATAGACAGGTTAGTAAACGCACTGTGGCTCCTAGTGGCCTCCCTGTCCATTTTCCTTTGTTCCTTCAGGGCAGATAGCCTAGCTCTTGGGCCCTGTACACAGAGATTGTGTGGGAACCAGAGCCAGAGAAGGCTTGTTGCTGTTTTCCCCTGCGATTGGCAAGAGTTTGGAACCAGTCCTCTCATGCAAATTATATTTACTATGACATAATTTTACTTATAATCATGGGACAAACCTCATTCTTTGTTACCTCAGAATTTGTTTTGAGGTTTTGAGTTCTTGGTATACCAGAGTCTGTGTATGTTTGATCCACTTTCAGAATCTAAAGCTGGAAGGAACCGAGGATCTTTCTGATGTTCTTGTAAAGCGAGGGGCTTGAGTTCACCAGAAGTCAGCGGGGTGGGGTTCGTCAACTTCGGCGACCAGGACGTTGCAGCTCTGGGTGCTACAACGTGGGGTTCACGGCAAGCCTGTAGCCAGCTTCCAAGGTGCCCATTTGTCTGCTGTTCTTTCCTTCTCCCCTCACAGTCTATGAACCAACACCTGGGAGCTCGCCCTTGACCAGAGCTTTCTGCCTTGTAACCATCTAGGCAGGAGGAGAGGGTGAGGGTATAGTTCTGGTGATGAAAACCTATATCCACTGTCTGTATCCATGTAGAGTTTCAGTCTCCTAAGTTGATCTGTTGTTCTCCATATTTTTTTACCCTTGTAGAAAATGATTTCCCAGTAGGCATATGTGGTCCTTTACCAGCTACCGAATTCATTGTATATAAAAGATACCATGTACACTTATAAATGTATATATAATACTTAAAAATAAAATTCTGTGTTCTGGCCAGGTGGCTCCATTGGTTAGAACGTCGCCCAATAACGCCAAGGTTGCGGACTTGATCCCAGGTCAGGGGACATACAAGAATCAAGAATAACCCATGCATGCATAATAAGCAGAACAAAAATCTTTGTTCTTTGTTTCTTTCTCTCACTCCCCCTCTGCCCCTCCCTCCCTCCCATTCTCCTTCCCCCTCTCTCTAAAATCATAAATAACAATTTTTTTAAATATAAAATAAAATTTGGAGTAATGTGCTTGAAAAATATTTGAGTACCCACTAGATAAGTATTAGACCCGGTCTGTACACTCAAGGGGGTGCTGTCTTGGTAGCTGGACAAGATACATGTGTCATCGTGAGGCAAGAAAGGCTTAAGGAAGCACTGAGACGATGCGGCTTGTAGTAGAGTGGAGGAGAGAAACCACTGGCTGGAGATGCAGACTTCAGATCGGATCCGTGAGGCCTATGAATTCTGCTGGAGAGTGATGGCAGTAAAAACTGCTGACATTTATTAAGTGGCTCCTAAATACCTTCTATGGCTTGCGTATTAAGTTCATTTAGCTTTCTCAGCATCGCTGTGAGGAACATACTATTACCACTCCCATTTTGTAAAAGAGAAACAGGACACAAAGGTCAGGTAACCTGCAGACAACTGACCGTCAAGAGCTTGGCCCCGAACCAGGAAGTCTGCTTCTAGAGTCTTTGTTTATAGCTACTCTGCCCAGATCACAGACTCAGTTCTTGTAGATGTGGATCCAAGTGATTCTGTCCATGGCAGGTCCTGGGTCTCTGCCAGAGCATTCTGTCAGCATTCATTGGGTAAATAAAGGTTTTGGATTTAGGTCGGAAGCAGTGAAGTCCATAATTGGCAATTACTCCTGATAATAAAGCACTTGCTCCTAAGCAAAAGACCACACAAAACAAAAAATGAGTAATCATCCCTTCTACCCAGGAATATGCATTCCAAATTATCCTAAATATGGGGTGGGGCAAAAGTAGGTTTACAGTTGTTTGTATGGAAAGTAATACAATAATAAATAATAATACTTTGTTTCATGTACTCACAACTGTAAACCTACTTTCGTCCCACCCTGTATTGCCTGCTCTGCTCTGTTAAAAGGCTTAGACTTGTGAACATGCCAAGGGAGAACCTATGCCCTGGCATGGTTTTGTCCCACCAGGCCAGAGCCTGTAACACATTTCCCTGTGCTGGGCAGTGCTGGTCTCTTGCTCCTGCTCTCATTCCTGGGAGTGGAACTAGCTAAGCCAGTCCCACTCATTCTAGCATGCTTCTCTGTGGTGAGGCTGGGCTGTGGTTGAATAGCCAGTAAAACTGCAGGGGTAGTCCCATCTTCCTCAATAAACTCCCTTCCCTTCCACCCTCCTCCTGAGCTTCTTCCCCTCATTCACAGGGTTGCTGTGTCTTAATTCCTCTGGCTTTATATAATAGAAAGCCCAAAATAAATGGGTATACAAATAACTGGTCTAATGTTGTAGTTTCACTAAGTCTGTAAAGGACAGGAACGACTAAGGATCATTCCAGTTCTCTCCTCTGCCATCCCTAATGTGTGCCTCATCTTTATGTTTCAGTGTGGCTGCTGGAATCCAGCCATCACATCCATTTCTAGGTAGCATGACGAGAGATTAGGGGAGAAGGCAAGCTACTTTTAGTCCCTATAGATTTGCCTTTGCTGAACATTCCATATAAATGGGAACATACAGTATGTAGTCTTTTGTGACTGGCTTCTTTCACTGAGCGTAATATGTATTTTCAAGGTTCATCCAAATTACAGTGCGTGCCAGTACTTCATTCCTTCTTATAGCTCAGCAGTATTTCACTAGATAGACCACATTTTGTTTAGCTTTCATTAGTTGCTAGACATTTATATTGCTTCCACGTTGGGCTATTGTGAATAATGCTACTATACACATTCATGTACAAGTTTTTGTAGGAAAAACTTTTTTTAAGATTTTACTGATTTATTTTTAGAGAGGGAGAAAGAGAGGGAGAGAAACATCACTGTTGGTTGCCTCTCGCATGCCCCTCACTGGGGACATAGCCCACAACCCAGGCATGTGTCCTGACTGGGAATCAAACTGGCAACCCTTTGCTTCTCAGTCCAGTGCTCAATCCACTGAGCCACACCAGCCAGTGTAGAAAAATTTTTAATGCTTTTGTGTATGTATGTAAGAGTATATATGTAAGAATTGTAAGACTGTAACTCATTGTAACTATTTGAGGAACCACCAGGCTGTTTTCCAAAGTGGCTGCACCAATTTTTCATTCCCACCAGCAGTGTCCAAAAAAATGATCCAGTTTCTCCACATCTTTGCCAATAGTTATGTTTTTGATTCTAGCTGTCCTAATGGGTCTGAACTGTTTTCTTATTAAGGTTTTGACCTTTATTTCTCTTAAGTCTAATTTGTACTGATCTTTTAAAATCTTTTTTCCCTATGTTTCTCAGATTAGGTCATTGTCACCAAATTCTCTAAAAGTCACTCATTCTTTTATCTGCCATTTCCAATCTGCTCTTGAGTCCATTACAAAACTTTTATTTCAGTTATAATTTTCAGCACTAGAATTTCCATTTTAAAGTAGTTTTTATTTCTCTTTTGAGATTCCTTGTTTCTTCATTTATTATACATTTTTGTTAAACTATTAGAACATATTTTCTTTTTAAATTCTTTCAACATATTTAAATAACTACTTTGAAATCCTTGCTAAATCCAACATCTGGGCCTATTTAGCATCATCTTGTATTGATTACTCTCTTTTTTAGATGTAGATTTATATTCCTGTTTCTTGGCATATTTAGTAATTTTCAGTTGGAAGTTGGATATTTTGGATAAAATGTTGTAGTGACTTCACATTCTATCATGTTCCACAGAGGCTCAACTATTTGTCCTGGTAAGCAATTAATCTGCCTGGATTCAGACTGCATATTGCACTCCTTATCACCGTAGACACCAATACCTGTTTTTATAGCTGTCTACTGCTGTTTTTTAAATTATATTTTATTGTGTATGCTATTACAGTTGTCCCAATTTTCCCCTCTTTGTCCCCTCTACCCAGCACCGCCCATGCCCGTGACTCCAGGCAATCCCCACACCGTTGTCCATATCCATGGGTCATGCATACATGTTCTTTGGCTGCTCTATTCCCTATGCTGTGTTTTACATTCTCGTGACTATTTTATAACTACCAATTAATAACAATTCTTAACCCCTTCACCTTTTGCAC
>PVJI01029280.1:0-15476 GCA_004026765.1 Micronycteris hirsuta
TGTTCTTAATTTCAATGTCTCTGGTTAAGCTTTGCTTGCTTTTTGCTTTTGTTGATTACATTCCAGTAAAAGGTGAGATCATATGGTATTTGTCCCTCACCACCTGGCTTACTTCACTTAGCATAATGCTCTCCAGTTCCAACCATGCTGTTGCAAAGGGTATAAACTCCTTCTTCCTCTCTGCTGCATAGAATTCCATTGTGTAAATGTACCATAGTTTCTTGATCCACTCATTTGTAGATGGGCACTTAGGTTGTTTCCAGCACTTGGCTATTGTGAATTTTGCTGCTATGAACATTGGAGTGCATAGGTTCGTTTGAATTGGTGTTTCAGGGTTCTTAGGGTATAATCCTAGTAGTGGAATTGCTGGGTCAAAAGGCAGTTCCATTTTAGTTTTCTGAGGTAGTTCCATACTGTTTTCCACAGTGGCTGCACCAGTCTGCATTCCCACCTACAGCACAGTAGGGTTCCCTTTTCTCCACATCCCCTCCAGCAGTTATCTGTGCTTTGTTGATGATGGCCATTCTGACTGGTGTGAGGTGGTATCTCATCGTGGTTTTAATTTGCATCTCTCTGATGGCTAATGATGTTGAGCATCTTTTCATATGTCTCTGGGCCCTCCGTATGTCCTCTTTCAAGAAGCGTATGTTCATGTCTTTTGCCCATTTAATTGTTTTTTTTTTTTTTTTTGTCTTCCTGGAGTGGAGTCGTATGAGTTCTTTATATATTTTGGAGATCAAACCCTTGTCTGAGGTATTATTTGCAAATATGTTTTCCCATACAGCAATCAGACAAGAAAAGGAAATAAAAGGCATCCAAATTGGAAAGGAGGAATCAAAACTGTCATTGTTTGCAGATGACATGATAGTGTACTTAGAAAATCCTATAGACTCCACCAAAAAACTACTCAATCTAATAATTGAATTTGGCAAAACAGCGGGATACAAAGTCAACATCCAGAAATCAAAGGCATTTTTGTATACCAACAGTGAAAGAGAAGAAACAGAAATCAGGGGGAAAATCCCATTCGATATAGCAACAACAACAACAAAAAAATACCTGGGAATAAACCTCACCAAGGAGGTAAAAGACCTGTACTCAGAAAACTACACAACACTGAAGAAAGAAATCATGGAAGACACAAACAAATGGAAACATATACCATGCTCATAGATTGGAAGAATCAACATCATCAAAGTTTTTTTTTTTCTTTATTGGAACTGTTAACATGTAAGTAATACATAAGTGTTAAAGTAAGGGACATGATAAGCCTTTTGACTTTTCAAGAAAATTGCATTTCTATGATCTCATTGATCCTACAAAATTGCTATGAAGAAAGCAATCAAGGACAACATTATTTATCTCTATTTTATAGACAAGAAAACAGAGAAGTAGATTTGGGATGAGAATTCTGAGACTTCTTGTGCTTAAGCCACTGCCCTTTTTAAAAATAATAGCCATGTCATTTGATTGAATTAATGATAGTAGTACTTCAGCATTTTAATTTATCAACCCCATCTTTATCTATAGAGAATATTCTGTTAATGGGTTTGTACCTTGTTTCCCAGCCTGGGAACCGTGGGAAAGGAATAAGGATGGAGGGATCATGTTGGTAAATAGACAACATCTGGTTTGCACTTGTCATTGGAAGGGCTTTAGTTTCCAAACTACCCAGGCCTTCAGTTTCTCTTTCTGATTTATTAGTAGAGGCAGCAGTGGTCTGCCCAGGAGTAGGACATTAGCCTTAGTAAAGACTGAGGCAACTTTTTTTGTGAAAACTAGAAATTCAAGGTCACTGGTAGTGGAGGACTGTACTCACAGATGGTTTAGTGGTGGAAGAGTTCACATCAGATGAGGCCACTGAAGACAAAGGCAGCAGAAGAGATCACTGGAGACATATTTACTCAGATATATTTGCGTCTTGGATTCGTTTGCTCTGCCTGGGTGTGTCTGGTGGCTGCTTAGCAAATGATCTCATAAAACTCTCCAAGTAGAAGGTTAAATAAATACTCAGAATCCCACATCACATAACATGATAAGGTTTGATTAGCATATCCTGAGCCTCCAGTATTGTGCCTATGCATCATAGCCTAGGAGTGCCAGTGGTTCAATAGTGTCTTTCTGTGAAGCCTCCTTACCTCCCTATATTGGAAAGTCAAGTTCTCATTGCATGCAGTCCAGTTATCAGGCCAACTGTGTAGTTTTTACACTAACTTCAGTGGTCTCACCCATGTTATTATGAACTGTACTAAACAGATGAGGCAGAATGCTGAGTCTCAGCTCTGGACAAACAAGTTGGTAGGATTACTGTGCAAATTTTTTTCTGGCTATCCCTTACTCCTTTTTCAAAACCATGTAAATTTTTTTTCTACTTCTACACACCTGATAGATTTGTATGAAATGTGAGCTAGTTGTGTGTCAACCCCCTAATTTTTTCATGCAGTGATGATAATCTACTTCTATCTTGAAATACCTCTTTAGATGACCAAGACTTCATCAATGTGTTTGGCCTATCTTTGCTTCCCTTGTAATGGGGAGAAAAGGAACAGATATTTATATTTATATTATAATTTTAAAACATATTATTATTAAGATATTAGGAATGGTATTCTGCCTCAAGATGAAGAAACTCCCCCGATTTTTCACATTTATAGCTTCTAAAGTGCCTCAATGGTGCAATCTGCCTGGAAGCACCTTCTGGACAAACTTTTCCTGAGAACAGTGAAGTTGCTAGCAGTACAGCATTAATGTGCTGGTGTCTAGATTTGGTCCTGGAAGTGACACACAGAGAGTCTTTTTACTTCTTTTATTTTATTAGTATTTTTAATTTCTCTTCATTATATTTAATTTTATTCATATTATTTCTCTGTTTAATTGCATTGTTTGACTGGTTTTCCTTATTCTGTCTTTTATATTGTATTTTATTTTCCTTCTTTCACTTCACTCATGTTCCAAGAACAAACTATTTTTGATCATGTACTTTCTATTCTTCTGATTCAACTCATATTTTTCTTGTCATATTATACTTGTTCCAGTTCTATTGTAAATAATTGATGTCCCATATAATTGTAAAAACTACATAGCACCCCTCCCTGATCTTAGCCCAGTTCACTATCTTCCTGAGCTTTAATACTGTTGTGGTTAACTCTATTGTCTATGCCTACTTTCTATCCTTTACTCTCACTACATTTAATCATCTAAACTTGAACAAGCACTCAATTTTCTGAATTCAGATCACAATCCATCACCCCTCTAACAAGAGTCTTATCTCTTTTTCACCTTTTATAAAAAGTGGTTAGTTGGGTGAAATATTACAGTTAATGTTATACTTATGCAAAGGATCTATTATGTCTCCTCTACTTGTTGGTACTTTAAATCCTATAGAATACTTTCATGCTATAATAATCAATTTTGCCATCCTCCTGCCACTGATTACATACAAGATTAGGTAGAGGCTGTGAATATCAGTATATCCACTGGAGGAGAGAACTCACCAACAAAGGAATGACTAACAGGTAAAAACCCAAATTCAACAAGAAAGCACACACAAACAGAAGAAAGGGCAAACCTAGAGCATCCAGACAAGGAGATCAAAGAGGCCACACCACTGAATACCATAAAATTCCTACCATAGAAGTTGACCCTACAAAGACAGCCAGCAAAGCAGAATATCAGGAAACACAGAAACAAAGAAAAAGAGTCACCTGAAATGGGGAGACAAAACAGACCATGCAATCAAAAGGAATGGAAGACTCCCCACTAATAGAGCTAAATGAAATGGAGGTAAGCAAACTATCAGATATAGAATTTCAAATATTTGTTATAAGGATTCTCAAGGAACTCACAGACAACTACAAGGAACTGAGTGAGAACTACAACAGTATGAAAAAGGAAAGAGAATCTATAAACAAGAACCAGGAAGAAATGAAAAAAAAATTCAGAAATAAAGAACACACTAGAAGGAATTGCAAGCAGGCTGGACAAAACAGAGGACTGAATTAGTTAGCTGGAAGACAAGGTGGAAAGAAACACCCAGGTAGAGCAGCTGCACAGAAAAAGACTAAAAAAATATGAAGATAAGATGGCGGTGAGATAGGTAAGAGCAGAGTCCACTTTCCCCTGTGCACAGTTGAAACACCTAGCCAATCTTCTGAGAAACAGAGCTAACAGCCAACAGTACCCCAGTATATATGAAGATTGAAGACCAAAATTTTTCAGGACATAGAAAAAACAGACGGTAAGGAGAGAGCTTCAAGACAATAAGGTCCCCAGGTCCAGAGCGGGGACCAGGGTGGCAGCAGCCCCAAGCCCGGCGCCAGCTGGGTCTTCCATAGGGTTCTTGGGAGATAGCCAGGTCAACATCACCCTCCCCTTCAAAACAATGTTTGAGCAGCACCGGGAGAGACCTGGTTGCTTGAAGCCACAGGGGAGGGAAATAAGGACAAAGTGGCAAACACACAGGGGCTGTGAACACCCACGGAGACTGTGTGTGCTGGCTGGGGAGAGTTGAAAGTTGGGTTGTGAGAGCCCTGACCCAGATAATCCCTGGTATGGTTAGAAAATTGGGCTGAGTGAGAGGCCAGGCCCCTGCATGGAGTGGCAGGCTTGAACAGGAGGAATTTTTCAAAAAGAAAAATGAAAAAAGAGACACTTGGCAGCTGTTTGGGGAACTCTCCTGCAGCAGCCTACCTAGCCCTTTCCTAATTCAGCTGCAGAGTGCTTCAGCACTCAGAAGGCCCTGTGCTCACATCTGTGGGGGCGGGAATGTGCACTGAGGAACCAAAGGAGAGTGACCACCCAGGAAGGACCCATGCTCAAACACAAAGACCCAGGGAGAGTGCACACTGAGGGAGACATTGTGCACATGCCCACAGCTCCAGGGACAGTGCACACCCACTGTGGGACTGGTGGCTGATCTTTCTGCCACACACACAGGCCCAAGACTCAGCATGCCTGACCCCTCTGCCCCCAAGGAAACAGCAGAGGAGGCTCACACCAGCATTCACAGCAGCAACCACAGCAGAACCCCTGCCCTGTAATCAGGGAGTCAGTAATCCCTGGAAAGACTTAACACAGTGGTGGGGCTGAACTAACCTGAAGGGGCTCTGAAAGTCCCTAGCATCTAGGACAACAAAGAGTGAGAAGGGTGTATGTGTATTGCCCCTAATTGGTGCACATCAAAGACAGCACAACTGGTGGACTAAAGGCCTAGGCTGGGCACAGAAGGGCACTGAGGAACTGAGCTGGACGTTGCTCAGGAAGGGAGAAAAGAAAAATCAATTCCCCCTCAGCCTGTTGCAGACAGGAAGTCCAGCAGAATGGGTTTAGCCAGTTGGAAGCCAGCAGGCTTTATATAATATATGATTCCCACAAGTGAGACAATAAAACAAGGAACTGTGAAAAGACCAGAGTTGGACCCAAAGAGGGGTCACCCCAACAGCTGAGATGGAGACAAATTTCACTCTGCTATTCCAGAGAACTTACAAGTTATTGTATATTTGTGTAATTATTTTTTTACTATTCTTACGTCTCTCATTTAACTAGTATTTTTATATTTCTCTTCTTTCTGTTTAGTCATCTTCACTTCACTGGTTGAATTGCATTGTTTGACTGATTTCCCTTATTCTCTCATTCATAGTGTATTTTTAACTTACTGTCTTTCACTTCACTCATGTTCCATTAGCACACCACTCTCTAGGTCATATACTTCCTAATCTTGTTATCCAGATCACATAGAGTCTGTCATATGATTGTCACTCGATTATTATAGTAAATAATTGCTGTTCCATACAATCATAAATACTACACAGCAGCCCCCCACCCCTTGTCCAGATCTTAGCTCACTCCACTGTTTCCTGAACTTTACTACTGTTGTGGTTAACTCAATTCTCTCACACACTACATCTATTTTCTGTCCTTTACTCTCACTTCACCTCATAATTTGACCATTCACAAGCTCACTGCTTTCTAGATCGAACTCATAATCCTCCCCCGCCCCCAACAAGAGACTTGTCTACTTCCCAACCTTTCTTAAAAGTGGCTAGTTGGGTGAAATATACTGATTAACACTATACATATATAAATAATCTCCTATCTCTTCTCTAAGAGTTGGTACTTTAAATATCATAGAATCCACTCCTGCTGTCTTAAACCATTTTGCCTTTCCCCTCCAACTGAATACAAAAAAGAGTAGGCAGAAGCTGTGAATACCAGGACACGTGCTGGAAGAGGAAACCCATCAATAAAGAAACGACCAACAACTAACAACTGAAGAAGGTGAAGGAGGGAGTAGAACCCGCACTAACCTCAATCCAGGACTGAATGGGAAATACAACCATTGTTAGAGAAATTACCCACAACAAACAACTGAACAATAGTGACAGGGAAGCCACAAAACCTTGTTCACACAGAAAAATCAGCTTCAACATAGCCTGCCTACACTGGCACAACAGAATATAGGATGTGGCAGTTGAGTGACCTCAGTTAACAGCTGGAGGAAAGGATCCACCGAGGAAAGACCTAACTAAAAACAACTAAAAGACATACAGAGATCCAACATAAATGACAGCCCAAGAACAGTGAGCTCAGGAGATTAAGGAGACTGCACCAATGAATATCACAGGTATTCTAACATAGAAGTTCACACCATAAATGCAGGGAGGTAGAACAGATCAATTCATGAAATGGGAACAAGAAGAGTCTCACAAAAGATGGGAAGACAAAGAAACAATCCTCAAATGAAAGGAAAGGAGGGTGCCACAGAAAGAATGATAAATGAAATAGAGGCAAGTCAACTACCAGATATTGAGTTCAAAACATTGGTTATCAGGAAGTTCAATGAGCTCATAGAGAATTACCAGAAACTACAAGGAAACTACAATGAACTCACTGCAAAATATATCAACATGTAAAAGGAAATAGAAACTATCAACAAGGGCCTAGAGGAAATGAAGAATATAATTTTTGAACTGAAGAACACAGTTGAAGTAATCAAAAGCAGGCTAGATGGACAGAGGATCGGATCAGTGAGATGGAGGACACAGTAGAAAAAAGAAAAACATCCAGAAAGGACAAGACAAGGAAAAGAGGCTCAGAAAGAATGAAGAGAGATTAAGGGAACTGCAGAACAACATGAAACATAATAATATCTGTATAATAGGAATACCAGAAGGAGAAGAAGAAGAGCAAGAGATAGAAAACCTGGTTGAAAAGGTAATGATGGAAAACATCACTAATCTGATGAGACAAAAGTCACACAAATCCAGGAAACACAGAGTCCAAATGAAGAGAAACCCAAAGAAGCCCATTTAAGACACATCATAATTAAAATGGCAAAATTCCAAGACAAAGAGAGAATCTAAAAGGTAGCGAGATAGAAACAGGAAATAACATACAAGTGAGCCCCAGTAAGGTTAGCAGTTGACTGCCCAATGGAAATACTCCAGGCTAGAAGGCAATGCAAGAAATATTCCAAGTAATGAGAACCAGAAGCCTGCAACCAAGACCACTTTATCCAGCAAAGGTCTCAATTAAAATGGAAGGCCAAATAAGGAGCTTCCCTGACAAAAGAAGCCTCAAATAATATACCTCCACCAAACCAGCTCAGCAAGAGATTCTAAAGGGACTGCTTTAAGGATAGGAAGGAAGAGAGAGAGAGAGAGAGAGAGAGAGAGAGAGAGAGGAACACAGATAAAAAAATGGCAATGAATTATTACCTATCAATAATAACCTTAAATGTAAATGGATTAAATGCTCCATTCAAAAGATATACAGATAAGAAAGCATGACCCACACATCCCACACATATTCTGCCTACAAGAGACCCACATCAGGACAAAAGACCTACACAACTGAAAGTAAAGGGCTAGAAACAAATTTTCAAAGCAACTGGACAGGAAAAAAGAACCGGGGTAGCAATACTAATATCAGACAATATAGACTTCAAAAAAGGGGCCATAAAATGACACTGAGAAGGACATCTCATAATACTCAAAGGATGAATCCACCAAGAAGACATAAACATTGTAAATATATATGCACCAAACATAGGAACACCCAAATGCATAAAGAAAATCTTGGAGGACTTCAACAAAGATATTGACAGCAACACAATCATAGTAGGAGACTTTAACACCCCATTTTCAAAAATGAACAGATCTTGCAAACAAAATATCAACAAAGATATTTTGGCATTGAAAAATGCCTTAGATGAAATGGACTTAACTGATACATATAGAGCCTTTCACCCCAAAGATGAAAAATACACAATTTTTTCAAATGCACATGGAACATTTTCAAAGATAGACCACAAGAGAGGACACAAAACAAGTCTCAACGAATTCTAGAAAACTGAAATCATATCAACAATTTTCGCAGACTACAAGGGACTGAAATTAGAAACCAACCTCAAGGAAAAGCTCAGAAAACACTCAAACTCATAGAGATTGAATAGCACGCTATTACACAATGAATGGGTCAAGAATGAGATTAGGGAAGAAATCAAAAAGTTTGAGAAACAAAAATAAACTGACAATAATCCAAAACTTATTGGACACAGTGAAGGCAGTCCTGAGAGGGAAGTTCATAGCGATACAGGCATACCTAGAAAAGATAGAAACATTTCAAACAAACAACCTAACCATACACCTACAAGAACTCAAAGGAGAACAACAGCCAAGAGCAAGTAGAAGGAAGAAAATAACCAAGATCAGAACAGAATTCAATGACATAGAGACTAAAAGCACAATTCTAAGGATTAATGAATCCAGAAGCTGATTCTTTGAAAAGATAAACAAAATCAACAGGCCTTTAAGCAGGCTCATCAAGAAAAAAAGAGATACTACTCAAATAAACACAATCAGAAATGAAAGAGGAGAGATTGCAACTGATACTACAAAAATACAAAGAATTGTAAGAAATTACTATGATGAACTATATGCCAAGAAATTTGAAAACCTGGGTGAAATGGAAAAATTTCTAGAAAACTATAATCTTCCAAAACTCAATGAAGAAGAAGCAGAAAGCCTGAACCGACCAATAACAGCAGATGAAATTGAAGCAGTAACCAAAAAGCTTCCAATACAGAAAAGACCTGGACCAGACAAATTCACAGGAGAATTTTACAAAGCATTTAAGGTAGAAATAACCCCCATCCTCCACAAATTATTCCAAAAAACTAAAGATGCAAGACTCCCAAACTCTTTTTATGAAGCCAGCATCATCCTAATCTCCAAACCATATTAAAAACATAAGAAAGAAAGAAAATTTCAGGACAATATCACTGATGAACATAGATGCTAAAATCCTCAACAAAATATTGGCAAACCAGATCCAGCAACACATTACAAAGATAATATAGCACAATCAAGTGGGATTCATCCCAGGGATGCAAGGATGGTACAATATTCACAAATCAATAAATGTACTACATCACATAAACAAAATGAAAGACAAAAATCATATGATCATATGAATAGATGCAGAAAAAGCATTTGATAAGATATAGAACCCATTTATGATAAAAATACTCAGCAAAGTGGGAATAGAAGGAGCATTCCTCAACCTAATGAAGGCCATATATAAGAGATCTACAGCCAACATCGTACTCAATGAACAAAAACATAAAGCTTTCCCAGTAAGATCGGGAACAAGATAAGGATACCCACTTTCACCACTCCTATTCAACATATTACTGGAAGTCCTAGCCACAGCAATCAGACAAGATGAAGAAATAAAAGGCATCCAAGTTGGAAAAGAGGAAACAAAACTTTCATTATTTGCAGATGACATGATAGTGTACATAGAAAATTCTATAAACTCCACCAAAAAAAAACTGCTCGATCTAATAAATGAATTTGGCAAAACAGCGGGATATGAAGTCAATCCTCAAAAATCAAATGCGTTTTTTTACACCAACAATGAAATATCAGAAAAAGAAATCAGGAAAAAATCCCTTTTGATATAGCAACAAGAAAAATAAAGTGTTTAGGAATAAACCTAAACAAAGAGGTAAAAGACCTGTACTCAGAAAACTATACAACACTGAAGAAAGAAATCATGGAAGACACAAAC
Organism: Micronycteris hirsuta; assembly: GCA_004026765.1. Taxonomy (NCBI): domain Eukaryota; kingdom Metazoa; phylum Chordata; class Mammalia; order Chiroptera; family Phyllostomidae; genus Micronycteris; species Micronycteris hirsuta. The sequence goes on from PVJI01029280.1 coordinate 10,072, forward strand.
AAATGGAAGCTTGTACCATGCACATGGATCAGAAGAATTAACATCTTCAAAATGTCCATACTACCCAAAGTGATCTATAGATTCAGTGCAATCCGTATCAGATTACCAATGACATATTTCACATATATAGAACAGATACTTCAGAAATTTATATGGAACCATAAATGACCCCAAATAGCTGCTGCAATTTTGAGAAAGAAGAACAAAGTAGAAGGGATCACAATACCTGATATCAAACTGTATTATTACAAGGCCACTGTTATCAAAACAGCCTGGTACTGGCATAAAAACAGGCTCATAGATCAGAGGAACAGAACAGAGAGCTCAGAAATTAACCTAAGTCTGTACAAGCAATTAATATTTGACAAAGAAGGAATAAACACAAAATGGAGTAAAAACAGCCTATTCAAAAAATTGTGTTGCCGAGATCTGGTCAGCTACATGCAAAACAATGAAACTTGATCACCAACTTACACCATACACAAAAACAAATTCAAGGTGGATAAAAGACTTAAATATAAGTCATGGCAGCATAAAAGTCCTAGAGGAAAACAGCAGCAGGTAAATCCCAGATATTCTATGAAGCAATCTTCACTGATATGTCCCCTGGAGCAAGGGATATAAAGGAAAGAATAAACAAATGGAACTTCATCAAATTAAAAAGTTTCTGCATGGCTAAAGAAAACAGCATCAAAATAAACAGAGAACCAACTGTATGGGAAAACATATTTGTCAATGATACCTCAGACAATGGTTTGATCTCCAAAATATATAAAGAACTCACATGACTCCACACCAGGAAGACTAAATAAATAAATAAATAAATAAATAAATAAATAAATAAACGGGCAAAGGACTTGAACAGATACTTCTCCAAGGAGGACATAAAGAGAGCCCAGAGACATATGAAAAGATGCTCAGCATCACTAGTGAACAGAAAGATGAAAATTAAAGCCACAATGAGATACCACCTCACACCAGCCAGAATGGCCATCATAAACAAAGCAACAGACACATGTTGGAGAGGATAGAGAGAAAAGGGAACCCTAGTGCACTGTTGGTGGGAATGCAGACTGGTGAAGCCACTGTGGAAAACAGTATGGAATTTCCTCAAAAAACAATAAATGGAACTGCCTTTTGACTATTGTAAATTGTGCAGCCATGAACATTGAAATGCATAGATTCTTTTGGATTGGTGTTTCGGGGTTCTTAGGGTGAAATTCCACTGCTGAAATTATATCCTAAGAGCCCCAAAACACCAATCCAAAAGAACCTATGCATTTCAATGTTCATAGCTGCACAATTTACAATAGTCAAGTGCTGGAAGCAACCTAAGTGCCCATGAGCAAATGAGTAGATCAAGAAACTTTGGTACATTTACACAATGGAATTCTAGGCAGTGGAGAGAAAAAGGAGCTTATACCCTTTGCAACAGCATGGATGAAACTGGAGAGCATTATGTTAAGCAAAATAAACCAGGCAGTGAGGGACAAATACCATATGATCTCACCTTTAACTGTAACATAATAAAAAAAGCAAACAAACTATAAACAGAGGCATTGAAATTATGAGCATCAACAATAGCCAGAGGGGAGGAGGAGGAGACTGTGGGAAGAAGGGTTTTCAGGAACTACTATAAGGGACACATAGACAAAACCAATGGGTAGGGTGGAAGCAAGGGAGAGAGGTGGGTTTGGATTGGGTTGAGGGGGGGTGAAGAAAATGAAGACAATTATAACTGAACAACAGTAAAGTAAAAAATAAATAAATATAAAAATTATGAAGATAGCTTAAGGGAAGTCCAGATAACATGAAACACAACGAGATTCAAACAATATGAATACCAGAAGGAGAAGAAAGAAAAGGAACAAAGGATAGAAGCCCTGTTTGAAAAAATACTGACAGAAAACATTCAGAACCTGGAGAGGGATAAAACTATGCAAGTTCAGGAATCACAGAGAGTCCCAGTCAAAATAAACCCAAAGAGGCCTACTCCAAGACATATCATAATTAAAATCCCAAGTTTTAATGACAAAGAAAGAATCTTAAAAACAACAAGCGAGAAACAACAAGTAACATACAAAGGGACTCTGATAAAGCTAGCAGCTGATTCCTTCACGGAAACACTCCAATCCAGGAGAAAAAGGCAAGAAATATTCCAAGTATGAAAAAAAAAAAAGAACTACAATCAAGACTACTCTACAGAGAGAAGTTCTCAAATAAAATGGAAGGTGAAATAAGGAGTTTCCCAGACAAAAGAAGGCTAAAAGAATACATCTCCACCAAACCAGCACTATAATAAATGCTTAAGGGACTAGTATAAGAATAAAAAAAAAAAAAAGGTGAGAGAGGAAGACCGGTACAAAGGGGGAAAAATGAATAAGTACCTGTCAATAATAACCTTAAGTGTTAATGGATTAAATGCTCCAATTAAAAGACATAGAGTAGCTGAATAGATTAAAAAAAAAATGACGCTCACATAAGCTGCCTACAAGAGACCAACATCAGAGCAGAAGACAGACAAAGACTGAAGTTAAAGCCTGGAAAAAAATATTCCAAGCAAATGGAAAGGGGGAAAAAAAAAGCCAGGGTAGCAATAGTCCTATCAGACAACATAGACTTCAAAAGAGGGCCATAAAAAGAGACCCAGAAGGTCACTTCATAATACTCAATCAGAGAGAGAATCCATTAAGAAGATATAAACATTAAAAACATAGTTGCACTCAACATTGGAGCCCTAAAATACATAAGGAAAATCTTGGAGGACTTCAAGCAAGATACTGACAGCAACACAATTATAGTACGGGATTTCCAAACCCCAGTGTCAAAAGTGTACAGATCTTCCAAACAAAATATTAACAAAGGTATTGCAGCATTGAACAATCTCAAGATCAAATGAACTTAACTGATATACATAGAGCCTTTCATCCCAAAGAAGCAAAATACACATTACTTTCAAATGCACATGGAACATTTTCAAAGATAGACCACATTATAGGACACAAAACAAGCCTCAACAAATTCAAGAAAATTGAAATCATATCAAGCATTTTCTCTGACCACAAGGGACTGAAACTAGGAAACAATCACAAGGGGAAAAAAAAACTCAAAAAGACTCAAACTCATGGAGATTGAATAGCATTCTATTGAACAATGTATTGGTTAACAAAGAGATCAGAAAGAAATCAAAAAGTTTCTGGAAATAAAATTAAAAAACTCACAAGAATCGCAAACTTATGTGACACAGTGAAGGCAGTCCTGAGAGGGAAGTTCATAGCAATACAGGAGTATCTAAAAAATATAGAATCATTTCCAATAAGCAGCCTTACCTTACATCTACAAGAACTGGATAAGAACTACAAAGACAGCCCAGAGCAAGTAGAAGGAAGTAAATAACCAAGATCAGAGCAGAATTCAATGAAATACACACTAAAGAACAATCTGAAGAATCAATAAATCCAAAAACTAGTTTTTTGAAAAGATAAACAAAATCAACAAACATTTAAGGAGACATCAATAAAAACAGAGAGACTACTCAAATAAACATGCTCAAAAATAAAAGAGGAGAGATTACAACTGATCCCCCAGAAATACAAAGGATTGTAAGAAATTACTACAAAGAACTATGTGCCAAGAAATTTGAAAACCTAAATGAAATGGACAAATTTCAAGAAAAATATAATCTTCCAAAACTCAATGAAGAAGAAAAAGAAAGCCTGAGCAGACTAATAACAGCTGATGAAATTGAAGCAGTAATCAAAACTCCCAGTACGCAAAAACCCTGGACCACACAGTTTCACAGGAGAATTTCACAAAACATTTAATGAAGAGATAACCCCTATCACTCTCAGATTATTCCAAAAAATTCAAGAAGGCAGAAGACTCCCAGGATATTTTTATGAAGCCAGCATCATCCTAGTCCCAAAACCAGATAAAGACACAACAAAGAAGGAAAACTTCAGGCCAACATCACCGATGGACATAGATGCTAAAATCCTTATCAAAATATTGGCAATATGCATCCACCAATATGTTAAAAAGATAATACAGAACAATCCAGTGGGATTCATCCCAGGGATGCAAGGATAATACAATATTCACAAATCAATAAATGTACTACATCACATAAAATCATGAAACACAAAAATCAATTGATCATATGAATAGATGAGGAAGAAACATTTGATAAGGTGCAACACCCTTTTATAAAAAGCACACTCTGAAAAGTGAAACTGGAGGGAGATTCCTCATCCTAATAAAGACCATATACAAGAGGCCTACAGCCAACATCATACTCAATGGACAAAAACTAAAATCTTTCCTGCAAAGATCAGGAATGAGACAAGGATGCCCACTGTTACCACTTCTATTCAGTATATTATTGGAAGTCTTAGCCATAGCCATTGGACAAGAAAAAAAAAATAAGGCATCCAAATTAGAAAATAGGAAACAAAACTATAATTGTTTGCACATGACATGTCAGTGTACATATAAAATTCCATAGACTCCACCAAAAAACTGCTCGACCAAATAAATGAATTTGGTAAAACAGAGGGATACAAATTCAATATCCAGAAATAAGAGGCATTTCTGTATACCAACAATGAAACATCAGAAGCAGAAATCAGGGAAAAACATCCCACTTGATACAGCAACAAGGGAAATAAAATACCTAGTAATAAAACTAAAAAAAGGAGTTTAAAAACCTGTACTCAGGACTTCCTAAGATGGCGGCATAGGTGAATGCACCGTACCGCCTCGCACAACCAAACAAGGGAAAAAAAAAGAAATCTACACATCCAAACGCAGCCAGATCTGACAGAAAATCATATTGAGAGGAAGTCCGACAACCAAGGAATTAAGAAGATACATTCATCAAGTTTGGTGAACCAGAAGGTGCAGAGCGAAGGGAGAGTGCTCGGCGACCCCGTGGCGAGCAGGTGAGCAGACGGCAGGTCCGCGGTTGGAGGGGCGGTTCCCGCACGGGGCTGAAGCACACCCAGACGGGGACCGACTGAAGCTCGGTCTGCGCCCGGCTCCCACCGACCCCGGAGCGACCCTCGGAGTCAGCGCAAAGGGGCCTGAAGTGCTTGCAGGAGGCGGTGTGGGTGCCGAGAGCGGAGAAGGCGCCATTGTGCGCTCAGGCCCCGCCCCCAGAGGCTTCCGTCCCAGCACAACTACCGGGAACTTCCCTGCACAGGGGATACCCAAGACTCCGCCCCCCTTACAGTAACAGGTTCACCGAGGGGGAAAAAAATGGCCCAAAGAAAGGGACAGATCAAAACCCCAGAGCTAACCGACCAAGAGATAGCCAACCTATCAGATGCACAGTTCAAATCCCTTGTAATAAGGATGCTTTCAGAATTCGACGAAAAATTAACGAACTTGCTTGAACAGATGAGGAG
>PVJI01029281.1:0-15481 GCA_004026765.1 Micronycteris hirsuta
AACCTCCAGGACATCTTTAAATGTCCCAACATCTGAGTCATAGGGGTGCCAGAAGGAGAAGAGGAAGACCAAGTGATTGAAAACTTATTTGAACAAATAATGAAGGAGAACTCCCCCAAGCTGGGGAAGGAAATAGACTTCCAGGAAGTCCAGGAAGCTCAGAGAATCCCAAAGAAGTTGGACCCAAAGAGGAACACACCAAGGCACATTATAATTACATTACCCAAGATTAAAAATAAGGAGAGAATCTTCGAAGCAGCAAGAGAAAAGGAGACAGTTACCTACAAAGGAATTCCCATAAGACTGTCAGCTGATTTCTCAAAAGAGACCTTGCAGGAAAGAAGGGGCTAAAGAGAAATATTCCAAGTCATGAAAGGCAAAGACCTACATCCAAGAATACTCTATCCAGCAAAACTCTCATTTAGAATGGAAGGGCAGATAAAGTGCTTCTCAGATATGGTCAAGTTGAAGGAGTTCATCATCACCCAGCCTTTATTGTATGAAATGTTAAAGGGATTTATATAAGTTATGGAGGGATATCTACAGGGGAGTGGGAGGGGAGAGAGGGGGGAAAGCTGCAGAGAATAAGTAGCATAAATGGTAGGTAGAAAACAGACAGGGGGAGGTTAAGAGTAGTATAGGAAATGTAGAAGACAAAGAACTTATATGTATGACCTATGGACAAAAACTAAAGGGCAGGGAATGGGAGGTGGGGGCAGAAGGGAAGAAAGGGGGGGAAATGGGACAACTGTAATAGCATAATCAATAAAATGTATTTTTAAAAAACTGTGGTATATTTGCACAATAGAATACAACACAGCAGAAAGAAAGAAGGAACTCCTACTTTTGTAACAGCACGGGTAGAACTGGAGAGTATTATGCTAAGTGAAATAAGCATAAGCTAAGTATTATGCTAGGTGAAAAAGAAGTGCCATATGATCTCACTTATAAGAGGAATTTAATGAACAAAATAAACTAAGGAGCAAAACAGAACCAGAGACATGGAAAGAGGGAACAGAGTGACAGCTGCCAGAGGAAAGGGGGTGGGAGGGAATGGTGGAAAGAAGGGCAAGGGAGAAAACAAAGAATATGTATGAATGACCATGGACATGGACAACAGTGTGGGGATGAACTGTGGGGGGAGGGATGGACAGAGGAAGAAAAGGGGGAAAAACTAGGACAACTGTAATAGAATAAACAAGAATAAATAAAAAGAAAACAAAAAAAGAATGGAAAGAATAAAAATATTCCACTTATAATGAACAATGAAAAACAGCCACTGATTCTTTAAGAAAAACTATATCAAGCCCGGCTGGTGTAGCTCAGTGGATTGAGCATGGGCTGGGAACCAGAGGGTCCTGGTTCGATTCCCAGTCAGGGCACATGCCTGGGTTGCGGGTCAAGTCCCCAATGAGGGCCATGTGAGAGGCAACCATACATTGCTCTTTCTCCCTCCCTTCTCCTCTCTCTGAAAATAAATAAATAAAATCTTAAAAAAAAAAAGAAAAACTATATCAAGAGAAGTACGTAGTGTGTGTGTGTGTGTAAAATAATTGAAAGACAAGATCTAAACAGACTGGGAAATTACCATTTCTTAGAGAAAATGGCTATATCATTTTTAAAAATCAATGCTCACCAAACTGAAATATAAACATTATGCAATATTAATTAGATTCCAAATGGGGGGAAGGGTTGAATAAAAGTGATATGAAAATTTGTATAGAAAAAAATGCCAAGGAATAGCCAAGGGAAATATTTTTATGTGAATGTAATAAACAAATATGACTTTGATACATGGTACATAAATAGACAGATGAGACAGGATAGATAATTCATAAATGTATACTAGTATATACAAACTTTATGAGCTTTTATATAGGATCCATGATGGCAACATATTAGGTAGATGTTACCCTGAAATCCTCCCAGAACAAAACCGGAATTACAACTAAAATATAGAGCAAGAACCTGAATAACAATTGAAGACTAGCTGAAGATAAGTCTTATAATCAAGGATTTACAGAAGAAGCTGCATCGAAACTAGTAGGAAGGGTGGAGACAGAAAAAGGGTAGGTCCCACTCCCACAGACAGTGGCTGAGATTCTGGAGGGATAACTCAGCTGTAGGGGTTCCCCCTGAGAAGTGTGGGGTCTCCACCTCAAACATGATTCCCCAGCCCAGAGTACCAGAGCTGGGAAGAGGTATCCAAATAACATCTGGCTGTGAAAATCAGTGGGAATTCTATCTGCCAGGGAGAGAAAGTCTGCTAGAGGCACAGGCAGCCTCATAAAAAGCCAACACTCAAAATGTCATACACAGTTACTTACCCTGGGCTCTGGCATAATGAGGCCAGAGTAGATTAGAGTTGTGTGAGGAGAAACTGAGGTCTGCGGCTCTGGGGAGGGAACTGAAAGGATAGCCACCAGGATCCCTGTTCTGAGTCCCTCTCCCACACTGCAAATGCCATCCTTCTGGGGTGGAACACTCCCCTCCTTGTGGCATCAGCCTGGGAGCATGCAAAAACCCCAGCCTATTGGCTCCCTATCCCACCACCCTGTGTAGCTTGTGCCATGCTGAGTTCACAGCCTGGACTATAGAGTTTTGGACAAACCAAATAGATGTCAGTGACTGAGTTGTATGGTTTTGGGGCTCGGGTCATTTCCCCATCTTTCCCATGAACCTGATTGGTGACAACCCCTCATGGGAAATCTACTATCCCCCCTCTCCGGGCTAGTAGCAGCCATACCTGCCCATCTCATACTCACTCCACCTTACAAAATCTGGGCAGATTCTGGGACAGACTGAGTTGTGTATCTCTGTGGCTTCCCCCAAACCTTACCACATCCCCTCTCCCGACTCCCAGTGACCCTGCCCTGCTAAGATCAGACTCCTGGCAGAATCTGGGACAGACTGAGTTGTGTGGCTTCAGGAGAGGGGAAATGCCTAACTGGTGCAGATGCTTCCCTTCAAATGGCCAAATTTTGTTCTGTTTGGACCTGATACACTCTGCTGGACTCACCTTAAAAAGTCCCTGAGACTTCATCCCACCACAAAGGTGTGCAAGCATCCATCAGGTGGTAGCTAGACATGGTATGCCTTGGGACATTAGCTGAGTAGCCTCAGAACCAGCACTGGGACTGAGTCTGAAACTGTATAGATCTGGTGAACACCTATCATCCCTACCTGGTGACTCACTAAGAATCTACCTCATGAAACTTGAGTACAACCAGAGGCAGATCTTGGGATTCCTTGGGACATTTGATGACCTACCTAAAGGCTGGTAAACACCAGCCATGATGCACAGCTTGATCATTCCCCAGAACACCCAGGCCCAAAGGAGAACAAAAAATGTGTATTGCTTTGTAGCCCCAAATAGGTTAGCCAGGATCAGTCACAGGAAGCATCTGACATTGGCCTGCAGCAGAGTCCCTCCTGAGAGACCCCAGAAACAACACACACAGTGAGAAGCTTCAGACAACATTAGAGCAGGATGCAAATAGATTCACAAGCTGCATATCCAAAGGGATTTCACAGCAGTCACCAGATGCTGCTGAGGCAAATATAGCTCCTTTGTGGTCAGCACCTGTACAGCAGCTTGTACACTGTGGTCAGGGTTGATCTTCACATTCAGCCAGTCTGAGGGTAGACACCATGCATGAGTGGGCCAACAGCAATAAAGATGAAATTACAGGAGGAGGACCATATACCACCCACAAGGAACATTCCTGGAGCAGCCAGCTCAGGTGATAAAGGAGACTGTACCACTGGGTCCTACGGGGCACCTATGACATAAAGCCATGCTACCAAGACTCAGCATAGCATATCTATCTGATACATAGAAACAAACATAATGAGGCAACCAAATGGGGAGACAAAGAAACAGGCCTCAAATGAAAGAACAGGAGAAAGCTCCAGAAAAAGAGCTACATGAAATGGAAGTAAGCAATTTGTCAGATACAGATTTTAAAAATTGGTTATATAAGATATCAAGGATCGTAGTGAGAATTACAACATGAAAAAGGACACAGAAACTAGAAGAAAACAGTCACAAATAAAGAATACAATATCCGAAATGAAGAATACACTAGAAGGAATAAATACTAGGTTAAAAGAAGCAGAGGATTTAATCAGTGATTTGGAAGACAAGAAAACCAGAGTAGCCAAAACAAAACAAAATTTTAAATAATGATAATAGTTTAAGGGACATTTGGGACAATATAAAGTACACAAACATCCACATCATAGGGGTAACAGAAGCAGAAGAGAGCAAGCAAGGAATTGAGAATCTATTTAAAGAAATAATGACTGAAAACTTCCCTAACATGGTGAAGGAAAAAGACAAACAGGTCCAGGAAGTGCAGAGAATCCCAAAAAAGATGAATCCAATAAGACAAACCATAATGGCAAAGGTTAAAGACAAAGAGAGAATCTGAAAAGCAGCAAGAGAATGACAGTTAACCTACGAGGGAGCTCCCATAAGACCGTCACCTGATTCCTCAAAAGAAACACCTGAGGCCAAAAAGACTAGCATGAAATATTCACAGTGATGAAAAGCAAGGGCCAACAACCAAAACTACATTACCCAGCATGGCTATTGTTTAAAAATGAAGGAGAAATAAAGGGCTTCCCAGACAAGAAAAATCTACAGGAGTTCTTTACTACTGAACCAGTATTAGCAGAAATGTTAAAGTATCTTCTTTACAGAAAGAAGAAGAAAGTGCTCACTTCAGCAGCACATATACTAAAATTGGAATGATACAGAGATTAGCATGGTCTCTGCACAAAAACGAAAGGCAAATTTGTGAAGCATTCCATATTTAAAAAAAAGAAAGAAGAAAAAAGTTAAAATAGTAAAATGACCATAATAATACATACCTATCAATATGCACTTTAAATATAAATGGTTTCAATGCTCCAATCAAAAGACATAGGGTAGCTGAATGGATAAGAGACCCACCTCAGAACAAAAGATAAGCAAAGAGTAAAAGTAAATGGAAATGGAAAAAAAAAAAAAAACCCGGGGTAGCAATATTATATCTGACAAAATAGACTTTAAATCAAAAGCTATATATACTAAGAGACAATATAGGAGCACCTAAATATATAAAGAAAATATCAGTGGACATAAAGGGAGAAATCAACAGTAATACAGTCATAGTAGGGGATTTTAACACCGAATTGATTTCAATGGATAGATCTTCTAGACAGAAAATCAACATGCAAACAAAAAATGACACACTAGATAAGGTGGATTTAACTGATACATTCAGAGAATTTAAACTCAACAGCAGAATATACATTCTTTTCAAGTGCACCTGGAACATATTCTAGGATAGAATACATGTTAGGACACAAAACAAGTCTCAATAAATTAAGAAGCCTGAAATCATATCAAGCATGTTTGTGGACCATGATGGTATTAAACAAGAAATCAAGCAAAGAAAAAAAAGAAAATGACAGAAATACATGGAGGCTAAATAACATATTACTAAACTGAATGGGTTAACAATGAGATCAAGGAAAAAATCAAAATATACCTTGAAACAAATGAAAATAAGAATACAACAACCCAAAATTAATGTGACACAGTGAAATCATATCTAAAAATTAAATGCATAGTATTGTAGGCCTATCTCAAGGAACAAGAAAAATCTCAAATAAGCAATCTAATTTTATATTTACAAAAACTAGAAAAGGAACAACAAAGGCCAATTGAATAGGAGGAAAAATAATAAAGATCAGAGCAGAAATAAACAGAATAGACTATAAGAAAAACAATATAAAATATCAATGAAACCAAAGCTGGTTCTGTGAAAAGATAAACTAGAAATGAAGGGGAAAAGTAACAACTAACACCACATAAATACAAAGGATTGTGATAAAAATATTATGAACTATATGCCAACAATTTGGAGAGTCTGGACAAAATGGATAAATTCCTAGAAACATACAATCTTCCAAAACTGAATCAGGAAAAATCAGAAAATCAGAATAGATCAATTAAAACTGATGAAATTTAAATAGTAATAAAAAAATCTCCAAACAATCAAAATTCCTATATCAGATGGCTTTATGGGTACATTTTATCAAACATTCAAAGAAGAACTAACAACACTCCTTCTCAAACTATTCCAAAAAATTCAAGAAGAGAGAAGGCTTCCAAATTCATTTTATGAGTCCAGCATTATCATATTTCCAAAAGCAGATAAGGACACTACAAAAAATTAAAGTTATAGTCCAATATCCCTGATGAACACAAATGCTGAAGTCCTCAACAATATATTAGCAAACCAATCCAGAATACATTAATAATATCATACACCATGATACTTGGGATTTATTCTGGGGATGCAAGGTTGGTACAATATTGCAAATCAATAAATGTGATATACTACATTAAAAATGAAGGATAAAAATCACATGGTCATGTCAATAGTTGTAGAGAAAGCATGTGATAAAATCCAGCACCCATTTATGATTTAAAAAACTCTCAGCAAAGTGGGAATAGAGAGAACATACTTAAACATAATATAGGCCATATATGATAAACCCACAGCCAAAATCATACTCCACAGGCAAAAACTACAAGCATTCCCCTAAAGATCAGGAAAAGACAGGGATGTCCACTTTCATCTCTCCTTATTCAATATAGTACTAGAAGTCCTAGCCACAGCAGTCACACGAAGAATAAAAGGCACCCAAACTGGAAAGGAAGAAGTAAAACTGTCATTAGTTGCAGATGATGTGATACTATATATAGATAACCCTAAAGATCCCACCAAAAAACTACTACAACTAGGGTCCCGGTTCAATTCCCCGTCAGGGCACATGCCTGGGTTGCGGGCCAGGTCCCCAGCAAGGGCCATGTGAGAGGCAACCATACATTGCTGTTTCTCTCTCTGTCTCCCTCCCTTCCCCTCTCTCTAAAATAAATAAATGAAAATCTTTAAAAAAATAAAAAAATAAATTAAAAAAAACTACTACAACTGATAAATGGATTGAGTAAAGTAGCAGGACACAAAATAAATATCCAGAAATCAGTTGCACTTCTATACACCAATAATAAACTAGCAGAAACATTCCCATTTATAATTTCTTCAAAAAATATCTGGCAATAAACTTTACCAAGGATATAAAAAACCTGTACTTGAAAAATTATAAGACATTAAACAAAGAAAATGAGGAAGATACAAATAAGTGGAAGCACATACTGTGTTCATGGCTAGAAAGAATTAACACCATTAAAATGTCCATGCTACCCAAAGCAATCTATAGATTGAATGCAATTCCTATCAAGATACAGTGGCATATTTTACAGTACCAGAACAAATGGTTGAAAAATTTAGATGGAACAGTTGGAGGAATGAAGCTACCTGATATCAAACTATACTACAAGTGTATACTAATCAAAAGAGCCTGGTAGTGGCATAAGGACAGACACATAGACCAATGGAACAGAATAGAGAGCCCTGAGATAAACCCACACCTTTATGGTCAATTAATATTTGACAAACGAGGCAGGAAGATACAATGGGGTAACAAGATACTATTCAATGAAGCGTTGAGAAAACTGGAAAGATATATGCAAGAAAAAAGAAACTAGACCACCTTGTTATATACCATACACAAGAATAAACTCAAAATGGATTAAAGACTTAAATATTAGACTCAAAACCATAAAAATCTTAAAAGAAAAGATAAGCAGTAAAATCTTGGACATTTCTCATACCAATATTTTTTTCTGATATATCTTCTCAGGCAAGGTAAACAAAAGATAAAATAAATAAATGGGACTACATCAAACTAAAAAGTTTTTACACAGGAAGGGAAATCATCAGAAAAATGAAAAGACAATATACTAAATGGGAGAACTTATACACCAATGATACAACTCATAAGGGGTTAATATCCAAAGATTATAGAGAACTTATACAACTCAACACCAAAAAACAATCTAATTAAAAAAATGTTCAAAGGACCTGAATAGACATTTCTCCAAGGAGGACATACAGATGGCCAACAGACATATAAAAAGAGGTTCAACATCACTAATCAGAGAAATGCAACTTAAAACCACAATGAGATATCACCTCACATCTGTAAGACTGCCTATCATCAATAAATCAACAAACAACAAGTGTTGGCACAGATGGGGAGAAAAGAGAACCCTCGTGCACTGTTGGTGGTAATGCAGAGTTGTGCAGCCACTGTGGAAAACAGTATGGAGTTTCCTCAACACTTAAAAATGGAATGGTCTGGAAAGCATTATGGTAAGTGAAGTAAGCCAGACTGTGAAAGATAAATACCATATGATCCCATCTATACGTGGAACCTAATCAACAAAACAAACAAGCAAGCAAAACAGAATCAGAGACATGGAAATAAAGAACAAACAGTGACCAGAGGAGTGGTGGGAGGGGGATAACAGGGGAAAGAAGGGGAAGGGTTTCCAAGGAACACGTATAAAGGACCCATGGGCAAAGACAATGGGGGGATAGGACTGAATGTGGGAGGTGGGGATGGTAGGGTGGAGGAGAGTAATGGGGAGAAAATGGGGACAACTGTAATCGAACAACAATTAAAAAAAAAGAAAAAAATGGAACTGTCTTATGACCCAGCAATATATATTCTGGGAATACATACAAAGAAACCCAAAAACATTAATTCAAAAGAATATATACACTCTCTGTTCTTTGCAGCACTATTTACAATAGCCTAGATTTGGAAGTAGCCCATGTTTCCATCAGTATATTAGTGTATAAAAAAGCATGGGTACATTTACACAATGCAATACTACTCAGCCATAAAAAAAGAAAGAAATCTTACCTTTTGCCACAGCATGGATGGACCTGGAGAGTATTATGCTAAGTAAAATAAACCAGTCAGAGAAAGACAAACACCATATGATTTCACTTATATGTGGAATCTAGTGAACAAAATAAACTAACAAAATATAAACAGACTCATAGAATCAGAGGACAGACTGACAGCCATTAGAGGGGTGGAGATTAGAGGGCTGGGGGGAAAAGGTGAAGAGATTAAACAAACAAACAAAAATCTCATACAGACAACAGTACGGTGATTACCACAGGGAAAAAGGACTAAGGGCAGGTAGAAGAGGGTAAAGGGTCAATTTATGATACTGGAAAGAGATTGACTCTGGATACTGAACACACCATACAATATACAAGTGATGTATTATAGAATTATACATCTGAAAGCTATATAATTTTATTAGCCACTGTCACCCCAATATATTGAATTTTAAAAAGTTCATGAGATGACGAAGATGGTAGTTCAGTTCACAGGGAATAGTAGGGATTATTTAATATCTTATGCTACTATAACTGGTTAGCTACCTTTAAGGAAGTAGTCTTAACCAAGACTGGAAACCAGAACTTACATAATAAAAGAGTCATATTTGGATATGAAAAAGTAAAAAAAAAATGTGTAAAAAATATACCACTAGCAAAGTCAACACATACAGATTTGGAAGAGATTATCTATAACAATGATAGACAAAGAGTCAATAACTAAAATATCCAAAGAGGAGTTACAAATTAACAAAAATATAAAAACCCATAAAAATGCGCAGATAATATGAACAGATTATTCAAAAAGTGAATTTAATTGGACAAAAAAGTATAAGATAATAATGAAATGAATTAGTAATCAAGGAAATTCATCCAGTAAGTTGTAAAATTATAAAAGAACTATACACCTTATGCTGGTAAGGATATGAAGAAAAGAATAATCTCATATATTACATACAAAAGGTAAAAGTAAATTATAATAGCCTGTTTTTGTAAATCAATATGGACATATATGTCAAATAGATATGCATTTATATATAAAAATTCACAGGTGTGTATGTGTATGCATATAAATGTTTGTATATAGCACCGGTATATAAGGGCATATGCACAATTATGTTTATTTCAGCATTGATTATAGTGGCAGAAATCTGGAAAGAATGAAAGTAAGTATTCATTAATAGGAGACTGGCTAAATAGGTTGTTGCACCTCTACAAAATATTCTGAACCCCTGTTTTAAAAGAGTAAGATCTGCCCAGCTGGTGTGGCTCAGTGGATTGAGCGTGGGCTGGAAACCAAAGGGTCCCGGTTCGATTCCCAGTCGGGGCACATGCCTGGGTTGCAGGCTGGGTCCCCGGTGAGGGCCGTGTGAGAGGGAACCATACATTGCTCTTTCTCCCTCCCTTCTCCTCTCTCTAAAAATAAATAAATAAAATCTGAAGAAAAAAAAAGAGTAAGATCTATACCGATAGACTTCAATAAAATTCAATGAGATACTGTTGAGTGAAAAAAGCTGTATTAAATTGTATATAAAATTCTATGTTTGTAAAATAATGAACAAAAACCTATGTAATTGTGTGTCTGTATACACATATGAACGTGAAAAAAATATGAAAGGATACATACTTGTTTGGTAATATACAAGGATGTCATGGAAAGATAGAGGAGCCAAACAAAACAAGAAAAAGGAAAAAAAGGCAGCTATAAAACAATAAATCCAGCAGTCATACTTATGTATTTTATGTATAAAATGTACCACATTTTTGCCAAAGATAATGCATACCCACGTTTTTGGCCCAAATTTTCAGGAAAAAAATCTTTCATTTAAAGTTTTTAATTCATTTACTTATTTATATTTAGAAACAAAACCAATTATTGTATTCCAGGGTATTATTTTGCACATGGATATCGTTATTGTTTTATAGAGTTCCACTTTTAACACATAAGCATACATAACAAGTAAAAACTTTTATAGCCCTGGCTGGTGTAGCTCAGTGGCTTAAGCACGGACTGTGAACCAAAGGGTCGCAGGTTCGATTCCCTGAGTCAGGGCACATGACTGGGTTGTGGGCCAGGTCCCTAGTGGGGGCCACATGAGAGGCAACCACACATTGATGTTTCTCTCTCTGTCTTTCTCCCTCCATTCCCCTCTCTAAAAATAAATAAAATCTTTTTAAAAAATCAATGATTAAAAAAAAAAACCCTTTTACATAGATACAGAATTAGTACTACCCATATATAATGCACATCTTTATTTTCCCTCAATAATTTGGGTGAAAAAAGTGCATATTATATATGTGAAAATATGGTATATATAAAATGAATTAAGTTTAGAAAAGATACAGTAAAAATCCTAAAGAGGATCTCTCCTTATTAAGAAATGAAATAACAGACGGGGGAAAGATGGCGGCGAAGTAGGAGGGAGTGGGATCGGCTTCCTCCAGCCCACTGGTGGGATATCTGGCTGATTTTGTGAGGAGCGGAGCGATCACCCAGCTTTATTTCAGGAAGATTGGACCAGGATTGCACATAAAACTGAAAGATCAGCCGGTAGGGAGTCTGCTTCGGAGGGAAGAGACTCGCGGGGAACCAGGAGGTCTTGGGATCCAGTCGCAGCAGCTTCCCGGTTTGTTCCAGGATCCCTGGGAGGGAGCTGGATTGGGGTGTGAGAGTTGCCAAAGCAGGTGCGCGCAACTGTTGGGAGAGCCCGGGTCCCCAGCAGTCCAGAGGTTGGTGTGTACGTGGGGACTGATCTGCAGAGGCTGGCGATCCCAGCGGGAGGAATTGGAGACTGAACTGAACGGGAAACCCAGGCCCGGAGCTCTGGGATCCCGCTCGCACGCTGAGGAAACAGTCGGGGGCGGCTGGGGGTGGTGCCCGACCAGGCGCCCAGGCCTGCGGTTTGCAAGCCCTGAATCCAGAGACAAAAGCGGGCAACAAATACAGGGGCGTAGAGTTCATTCTGGGAGGGCCTGAGATACAACCCAACAACTGGAATTGGAGACCTGCGGTGCAGACTCCCTCCGTGGGAGTAAAACATTGAACCCCACTGAAGGGAGACACAGACCTCACAAACTCTGACTTATGGTGGGGATCAAAAAACCAGAGGAGGTGCTGCAAATTCCTAGCACCTCGGCTGGAGGCAGGACAGCAGCTAAGAGTGCAGCCCAGGAAGAAAGCTGGGAAGTCTGAAAACTTCCCAGCCTGTGGCAGCCATGACCAGACGCTGTTGAAGTCAGCCAACAGAACTCATTTTTTTTCTTTTCTTCTTTCTTTTGTTTTCACTTTGTTTCTTTGTTTATTTTTCCCCACCCTTCTTCCTATCTGTCCTCCTATATTTTCTTAACTCCTTCTACCTTCCCTTCATATGGTATTCCTAGGTTTCTCTTCTTTTTATCACATATTTTTATTATATTTTATTTTATGATAATTGAGTATTATTTTTTCTTTATCTTTCTTTTTTCTTTTCATTCGCTTTCTTTTCTTTCTTTTTCTCCCTTCCCCTCTCTTCTTTATCCACAGGTGAAACATTAAAACCTGGAACTGTGAAGAGAATAGAGTGGGACCGAGACAAGAGTCAGCCCAAAAAACAGAGACAGTGACACAAAATTACCTTCGCTGCTCCAGAGAACTTGAAAGATCAATTTAAGAATCAGAGGCTAGCAAGAAGAATCCCACAAATAATGGGAAGACAAAGAAACAATCCCCAAATGAAAGGAAAGGAGAAAGCCCCAGAAAGAATGATAAAGGAAACAGAGGAAAGCCAACTTTCAGATATTGAGTTCAAAGCATATGTTATCAGGCAGCTCAAGAAACTCGAGAAGCTTGATGAACTCACAGAAAACTACCAGAAACTACAGGGAAACTAATGAACTCACTGCAAACTATGTCAACATGAAAAAGGAAATAGAAACTATTCACAAGGGCCAAGAGAAAATGAAGAATACAATATCTGAACTGAAGAACACAATAGAAGGAATCAAAAGCAGGCTCGATGAGGCAGAGGACCGGATCAGCAAGCTGGAGGACAAGGTTGAAAAAAGCAACCAAAAAGAGCAAGAACAGGAAAAGAGGCTCAGAAAGAATGAAGAGGTATTAACGTAAATGCAGGACAACATGAAACGTAATAATATTCGTATAATAGGGATACCAGAAGGAGAGGAAGAGCAGCAAGGGATAGTAAACCTGTTCGAAAAAGTAATGATGGAAAACTTCCCTAATCTGATGAGAGAAAAAGCCACACAAATACAGGAAATACAGAGAGTCCCATTGAAAAGGAAACTTAACAGGCCCACTTCAAGACACATCATCATTAAAATGGCAAAATTCCAAGACAAAAAGAGAATCCTAAAGGCAGCGAGGCAGAAACAAGAAATAACATACAAGGGAACCCCAATAAGGTTAGCAGCTGACTTCTCAATGGAAACACTCAAAGCCAGAAGGGAATGGCAAGAAATATTCCAAGTAATGAGAACCAGAGGCCTGCAACCAAGACTACTCTACCCAGCAAGGCTCTCAATCAAGATAGATGGCCAAGTAAGGAGCTTCCAACACAAAAGAAGTCTAAAAGAATACACCTCCACCAAACCAGCTCTGCAAGAGATCCTGAAGGGACTGATTTAAGGGAAGGAAGGGAAAGAGAGAGAGTGAGGAATACAGGTACAAAAAAAAAAAGGCAATGAATAAGTACTTATCAATAATAACCTTAAACGTAAATGGATTAAATGTTCCAATTAAAAGACATAGAATAGCGGAATGAATAAGAAAGCAAGACCCACATTTATGCTGCCTACAAGAGACCCACCTCAGGACAAAAGACTTACACAGACTGAAAGTGAAGGGCTGGAAACAATTTTCCAAGCAAACGGACAAGAAAAAAGAGCTGGGGTAGCAATACTCATATCAGACAAAATAGACTTCAAAAAAACGGCCATAAAGAGAGATCCAGAGGGACACTTTATAATAATCAAGGGAAGAATCCACCAAGAAGACATAAATATTGTAAATATATACGCACCAAAAACAGGAGCACCCAAATACATAAAGAAAATCTTGGAGGACTTCAAGAAAGATATTGATAGCAACACAATTATAGTAGGGGACTTCAACACCACACTGTCAAAAATGGACAGATCCTCCAACAAAAGATCAGCAAAGACATTGTGGCACTGAACAGTGCCCTAGAAGAAATGGACTTAATTGATATATATATAGGGCCTTTCAACCCAAAGAAACTAAATATACATTCTTTTCAAATGCACATGGAACATTTTCAAAAATAGAACATATGATAGGACACAAAACAAGCCTTGACAAATTCAAGAAAATTGAAATCATACCAAGTTTTTTCTCTGACCACAAGGGACTGAAACTAGAAACCAACCCAAAGGAAAAAAACCCAAAACACTCAAAATCATGGAGACTGAATAGCATGCTGTCAAACAATGAAAGGGTCAAGGACGAGATTAGAGAAGAAATCAAAAAGTTCCTTGAAACAAATGAAAATGAACTAACAACAACCCAAAACTTATGGGACACAGCGAAGGCAGTCCTGAGAGGGAAGTTCATAGCAATACAGGCCTACTTAAAAAAAAACAGAAACAGTTCACACAAACAACCTAACCCTATCCCTACAAGAACTCGAGGAAGAACAGCAAAGACAACCCAGAGCAAGTAGAAGGAAGGAAATAACCAAGATCAGATCAGAATTAAATGACTTAGAGACTAAAAGGACAATTCTAAAGATCAATGAATCCAGGAGCTGGTTCTTTGAAAAGATAAACAAAATAGACAAGCCTTTAAGCAGGCTCATCAAGAGAAAAAGAGAAAGGACCCGAATAAACTCAATCAGAAATGAAAGAGGAGATATTACAACTCATACCACAGAAATACAAAGAATTATAAGTCACTACTATGAAGAACTGTATGCTAAGAAATATGAAAACCTAGGAGAAATGGACAAATTTTTAGAAAAATATACTCTTCCAAAACTCAATAAGGAAGAAACAGAAAGCCTGAACCAACCAATAACAGTGGATGAAATTAAAGCAGTAATCAAAAAACTCCCAACACACAAAAGCCCTGGACCAGATGGTTTCACAGGAGAATTCTACAAAGCATTTAGGGAGGAACTAACACCTATCCCTCACAGACTATTTCAAAAAATCCAAAATGATGGAAGACTCCCAAACTCTTTTTATGATGCCCGCATCATCCTAATCCCCAAACCAGAAAAAGACACAACAAAGAAAGAAAATTTCAGGCCAATATTACTGATGAACATTAATGCTAAAATTCTCAACAAAATATTAGCAAACCGCATCCAGCAATACATTAAAAAATCATTCACCATGACCAAGTAGCTTTCATCCCAGAGATGCAACGATGGTACAACATTCGCAAAACAATAACCGTAATACATCACATAAACAAAAGCAAAGACAAAAATCACATGATCATATCAATAGTTGCAGAAAAAGCATTCGATAAGGTACAGCATCCATTTATGATAAAAATACTTAGCAAAGTGGGAATAGAGGGAGCATTCCTCAACATAATAAAGGCCATATATGAGAAACCTACAGCCAACATTATACTCAATGGACAAAAACTAAAATCTTTCCCACTAAGATCAGGAACAAGACAAGGTTGCCCACTATCACCACTT
>PVJI01029282.1:0-15362 GCA_004026765.1 Micronycteris hirsuta
ATCCGGAGCCCGCCTTCACACGGCACCTGCTGTACCTTGTCCAGGGTAACAGGCCCTGGTGTTCCTGAGCACCAAGCATCCGAGACAAGCAGTGGGGACGTGAGCTCAGGTCACTGACCCTCCCAGAATTCCCAGAACCTTTCACCCTGACATTCTGCAGACCGGAGTTCCCGGCCCTGGGAGGTGGGACTCTCTGGACTCACAACTAGATCCTGCCCCAACCCCAGACGGGAGGCCTGGGGCCACCCAGAGCCCAGGAGATGCCAGGGCCCGTGAGTGCAGTGACCTTGTGCCTGAGCTGGTGCTGGAACTGCCTCAGCTGGGTGGGGACAGGGCTGTGAAGCTGTTCAAGAATCTGTGGTCACTGAGGGCTCCCTGGCCTGGAGAAGCAGGAAGAATGACCTTCGCGGGCCAGGGTGCACCGGAGACTTGGCCCAGGGGCATCAGTGTGGAATGGTCTTTCTGTCTTCTTGGGGGAGTAGGTGGTGGGCGGGTTGTGGGGTCTTTCCCATCTTTCACTAATAGCCCAGAAACAAGACAGCTGCCTGCCCTCACATTTCAGTTTCTTCACTGTGACCTCTCACCTCCAACCCAAGTTCTGCAGTTCCAATTCCTCCTGGTTCCCCATTCTCACTTAGAAGTTCCCTGGGCTGGTGCCCGCATTCAGCTCCCCAAGACCTGGTCAGCCCAAGCGCTGGGCCCCAGGGTTTCCACATATCCTGCAGCGTCCCCAGAAGTCCCTATGCTCCATGCTCGCCCAGCCCTGAGCGGTATGAACCAGGGAAATAAATCCTCCAGGTACTGGGACATCTGGTTGAAAGTCCCCGCCTGACCTCCTGTGTCATGCCCCCCTCACCCTGGTCCAGCTCGAGGATAAGCTAATCCTTTCTTCTTGCCATGTCCTTCTCTGCCCTGCCTTTCCCACACAACTCAGTGAGGCAGGTGGGGACTCTGGGGACAATGCCGGCAGAAGCAGACACCTCCTGCACCTCCCTAGGCAGATTCCCTCTGGCAGGAAAGGGTTACAGTTGAGGCCCCACCTACAGGCCACCCAGCTTCCCATGTTGATTGGCCCCAGTGCGTGTCCCTCCACCAGCAATTTGCCCCCGAGAGTTGCCCTTGTTCCTTTCCTGGTGGCCTCCACCACCAGGGCAAAAAAAGCATAGAGAAGCTGGCCTTCCCTTCCACAGAAGGTCTTTCAGGCCCCTCGGGCCACCCAAAAGCTGTAAGGTCACCGTCCAGCCAGCATGCACATTCCTATAGGCAGTCAGTCCCTGCCACGCAGCTGGACAGGAGTGGAGGCTGCAGGGACTCCCCCCACCCCCCACACCAACGGCCTGGGCCTCAGATATTCGATGCTGAAGCCCTGCCTCCTCGAGCTCAGCTGGGGTCCACAGGACCAGCCATGACCAACACGGGTCAGCATGGCAAAGACCCAAAATTCCCCTGAAACTGTATGCACCCAAATCAGGAGACACTGCAATCCTCTTAGCCGCAGCTGCTGTTAAAATTCGAGACCCATGTACTGGAAAAGACCTTGTGTAACAAAAGATCTTGAACTATGGATGACCACCATCTGGAAAGGTCTGGGTACCTCCATGGACTAGAATTAGGATTTGATTGACAGTTCCCATTCTCAACCATCGAGGGGCCTTAAAGTGTAGACAGTTTAACAACCACAAATTCTCCTGTAAAGTATGCAGGCCCCTTTACACTGTGGTCTCGAACTCGGACTGGTCTCCTGCCCAGATTGGCCAATTGCTGTGTGACTTGTTGAGTGTCGCAGAATACACTGCAGGGGTTTGGAGTCCTTGCCCTGCTGGGGCATGGCCCTGAGACTGACAGGGAAGGAGGTTGTGTAAGAGGCCACACTCGGGGGACAGAAGCACTGCAGGAGTGGAGGAACATCGTGTGCTGTCCAGCCCAGCAGACCCTCCAGCTGGACATAGCCACATGAAGGTGCCTGAGAAAGGCCAACCACTCCACGAAACGCTGGTCAATAATAAACTACTGTCACTTAAGCCACTAAGATCAAGGACCATTTACATTTATTACACAGTTCTTGGCAAGTGACTGAACCTCGTGGGTTTTGGCTTTTTTTTTTTTTTTTTAAGATTTTATTTCTTTATTTTCAGAGAGAGGAGAAGGGAAGGAGAAAGAGCAATGTATGGTTGCCTCTCACATGGCCCTCACTGGGGACCTGGCCCGCAACCCAGGCATGTGCCCCGACTGGGAATTGAACCGGGATCCTCTGGTTCCCAGCCCGCGCTCAATCCACTGAGCTACACCAGCCGGGGCGGTTTTGGCTTTTTGATGAATGGAATAACACTAATGGTTCTGCAATATCCAACAACGAAGTGCTTTTGAACTCCAGGTGCGATGCTACACAAATATTCAGTCCCTCAGATGACCGCAGCTAAAGGGCTGTGAAAGTGTTAAGTATATTAAGGAACAAAATACTTAGTATATCAAGTATAATACACTTAAACAAAAATACTAAGTATACAGGATAGCAAAGGAGAGTTATGTATTAAAAAGTATGTAACGTGAGGCCTGCCTTATGGGGCTCAGTTGGCTGGGGCAGCGCCCCTCAGACTGAAAGGTCGGCAGTCGGATTCCCGTTCAGGACACATGCCTAGGTTGCAGGTTCGGTCCTCTGTCTGGGTGCATACAAGATGTTTCTCTCTCACATCTGTGTTTCTTTCCCTCTTTCTCCTTCCCTTCCCATCTCTCTACAATAATAATAACAGAATAAAAAAGCAGCAGCCTGTAACACGAAATAACTAGTCACAGAAGCATGCAGACGGCATGGTTCCACTTACACGGTGGCGGGAGCGCTCAGACTCGGAGACGGAAAGTCGGGTGGCGGGGGCGGGCAGGGGGTGGGAGCTGTTGTGTGATGGGCACGGGGCAAGGTTTGGGACGATGACAAGATGGGTGATGGTGATGGGGCACAACACCGTGAACGTGCTTGATGTCACTGACCCGTGTGCTTACACATGACTCCAGTTGCACATTTTCGTGTCCACTTTACCACACAGGCAAAGAAACGTCTGTAACAACCTACTGCAGTAATGCCCGTTCACCTAACTTCCGGTCAACTACGGGTGTCCCTCCATGGTTTGGACTTTGATAATTTCATCTGCTTCACCAGTTCTCCATTTGGGATAGATATCTTCATAAGCTCTTATAACTCCTCACTCTCTGGATAAAGAAGACATACACATTTTATCTTGACTTGGAAAATAAAGTATCTTCATCCATTTCCCTTGGCACCACCTCCCCTCCCCCCCAGGGGAGCCCTGTCTCTGCCATCCATGGCCTGCTCTCTGGTCACCAAACCTCGGTGCCTCCACTGGTCTTTGCGTTTGGACCATCGAGGTTTTTAGGTCTCCTGTATACGAAAACAAAACCCCCTTCTTCCCTTAATGGTTTAATTTTCCAAGAACAGTCCACACCCTTCCTTTTCACCCTGGTCATCCGCAGACACTCTCCTCTTTGGCCACCATGCAGAATCCGTCCATAAACCACGTTCTCCCTCTGAAATCCTTGCTCCCGCCTGCACACGGTCTATCTGGACAATGGCATTTATCTAAGGATACAGGAATGAAGTTCTGACGCATGTTGCAACGTGGATGAACCTTGAAACCATGATGTGCAGGGAAAAAAGCCAGACACAGAGGTCACATATTGTGATTCATTCATATGAAACATCCAGAAAAGGCAAATGCACACAGACAGAAAGCAGATTAGTGGTTGCATAGAACTGTGGGGGTAGGGGAGATTAGGGAGTGATGCCCAGTGGTGTGGGGGTTCTTTGGGGGATAATGAAAATGTAAAATTAGTTGTGGTGATGGTTGTACAACTCTGAGTACACAAAAACATTGGAATATACACGTTAGATGGGGGATTGTATGGTATATAAATCATATCTCAATAATGCTGTTTAAAAAATCCTTATAGAGCTCTGGCTGGTGTGGCTCAGTGGATTGAGGGCCAGCCTTTGAACCAAAGGGTCGCCAGTTTGACTCCCAGTCAGGGCACAAGCTTGGGTTGCAGGCCAGGTCCCCAGTGAGGGGCGTGTGAGGGGCAACCACACATTAATGTTCTTTCCTTCTTCCTCCCTTCCCCTCTCTCAAATAAATAAATAAATAAATAAATCCTTATAGGTATGACTCAGGTTCCTAGGATCACTTGGATAAAAACCAGTTTTCTACACCATAAACAGGCTTCTCGCTCCTGGGCTTGGTTTTCTCATCAAAGGAGGGGAGTAGTATGAATTATGTATTGAGATATTTTGTAAGGTGCTAATGTAATATTGTAAAAACTACACAGAATGCATTTTAAAAATGTTAAAAACAAAATACTAGCAAATCACCCGTAACCCTGCCACTCCAGTGCACAGATATTTATATTCTTATATTTGTACCTTTAACAACTCCTTATTTTCTGTTGTACACACAATGTGTTCAACACGTTGTTTGCTGTTTTACTGCCCGTTGAAGTGTTAAGCCCCCACCTGGAGACTAGGTGGAATCCTAAAGCATTGTTTAACATAGGCCCATACCAGTTATAACGCAAATCTAAATCCTTGGCAGCAATACTTTAGAAGGCCACAAGATGGTGATGTTGCCCCATAAAAATGAATCCACGGCATCCTTGGTAAAAATTAAATGCACAGAACAATGTTTCTGAAACAAGAATCTGGGAGTTTGAACGTGTCACAAAAAAAATTCAAGAATTCTGAAAATGCTTGTATCTACAAAACTTATTAGTTAAGAAGCAGAATCCAATTAACAAATTCAGCAAAGACTATTTTTTCTAAACTAAGTTAAAAAAAAAAAAAGACCATGGTACTACTCAGACATTGACATTGCCAATTCACTTTTCTTCTATATCTTCTTGATTCCGGTCATATTTCTTATTTACTGACTAATTTTATTTTATGTACTCATGACTTAAAAAAAACCTTAAGCAATGAGGAAGAAATATCTCAAAATGTTAAAAGTAGTAAGAATAGTGATTTATTTTTTCCTTACACTTTTTTTTTTCAAAATTGTTTACAACGTGCATAAACTCTTTTTACAGTGGGAAAATATTAAATGCTTTAAAAATAAGCTTATCTTCTTGCTTGGTAATTTCTTTTTAACTCTGTAACTCACAGAAAAAGCAGAGAACATTCCCATGTGACATGATGTCATACAAGAAAATAAATAGTATAATCAATAGAACAGAGAAATGAGTAAAAATCAAGTATATTAAAATCCCTGTTTTGGGATTTGCATAGCCTCAAAGATATTTCTCACAAGGTACTTATTAACTACATAGGGAAAGATAGTAACTTGACAGTGAAGAAATCCCACAGACACCCCCTTAAGTGAGCAAGGTCAACCTCACCAGTAAAAAGACAAATTAACTCAATGACCTCCTTGATAAAAGGCACTGAGAAGGACACAATAGCATCTCTGTGATATTCCTGCCCAAAACATTCACCCCCACTCTCGTCAGACAAGCCACATGGAGGGACAGTCTACAAAACAACTGACCAGAATACTTGAAAACTGTCAAGGTCACTGAGGGCAAGGAAAGGCTGAGTACCTGTGCCAGACTGCAGGAGACCGAGGAGATATGACGACTAAGTGCAATGTGGGGTTCCAGAACAGAAAGGGGGTGCTAGGTGCAAAGCTGGTGAAATCTGAGTAAGGTCAATAGTTTAGGTTAATAGTATCGCACTGATGGGGGTTTCCTGGATTTGATCACTGCACAATGTTCGTTAAGATGCTGACATTCAGGGAGACTGGGGGATGGGTATATGGGAATTCTTTGCGCTATTTTTGCAATTTTTAAAAAGTCTAAAATTAGCTCTGGCTGGTGTAGCTCAGTGGATTGAGCACGGGCTGGGAACCAAAGGGTCCCGGTTCAATTCCCAGTCAGGGCACATGCCTGGGTTGCAGGCCAGGTCCCCAGTGAGGGCCATGTGAGAGGCAACCATACATTGCTCTTTCTCCCTCCCTTCTCCTCTCTCTGAAAATACATAAATAAAAAAATTTTAAAAAAGTCTAAAATTAACTAAAAATAATAGGTTTTTGAAAACCCAAGTTTCAAAATTATATACACAATGAAACTTGATAGAGAAAATAGGTGACTCAGAGACTTCCTAAGTGGAGTGTGTGTATATGGGGCGGGTGGGGAGGGGGAGTTAAAGTGAGAAATGCCAGTTGCAGAGGAAACATGCACAGAGCTGCAGCCAGACCTTCGGAGTAAGTTGTCAGCTGCACTGACGCATCCCTACAGACCAACTATTCTGTGGTTTGTCATGGTGGCTTCCAACTGATCAGCCCAACGGGAGGTACTGCAGGAGACTGGAACATAGACCAAGGAGGGTGTCTCCAGTCACCTGCCCACAGGGCCCCACCAGTGCTGTCTGCTCCAGCTTTGCAGGGTTGCCCTCCCACTGCCCCAGATCCCTGGCCTGGTTGTGGTGGTGGCATCCCACCACGGTTAATCTCTGGGGTGCTCACCGTTCTTGTTTGGCTTCTTGACTTTTCTACCACCAGGAAGAGCAATGAAATTCCCAGTTGAAATCTACAGTAGTTTCTGTTTTCCTGGTTGGATTCTGACAGATGCATCCTTCAAGAGTCTAAAGGTGATTACAACATTTAATATTTACCAAACAGCAGCTATGTGCCATACTAAGCTAAGGACTTTCGATCCCTTATTTCATATTATCTTCCAAACAGCCTCAACACTTAAATTCTACTGTTCTTTGCCCTGGCTGGTATGGCTCAGTGGATGGAATGCTGGCCTGCAAACCAAAAGGTCACTGGTTTGATTCCCAGTCAGGCCTCATGCCTGGGTTTCAGGCTGGGTCTCTCACACATCGGTGTTTCTCTCTCTCTCTTTCTCCCTCCCTTCCCCTCTCTCTAAAAATAAATAAATGGATGAAATTAAAAAAAAATTCTACTGTTCTTTGATATTGCAGAATAGGCACATAAAGCTTAATTCTAGGTTCCTGAGACCAACAGGCAAGTCAGGCAAGTCAGCAAAGGACAGACCAGAGTGAGCATTCAAACCTCCTGGGTATGCCTTCAGGGACTAAACTCTTAAAATAAGTTAAAATAGTTCCAACCATAGGTATCACTATAGTGGGTTAAGACTGGCGGTTCTCAATCACCGTGATTTGCTCCCCAGGCAACATTTGGCAAATATCTGGAGACATCCTTGATTGTCACAACTAGATTTTTTATACATCTAGTGGGTAGGGGCCAGGAAGGTTACTTCTACTTATCCCACAGTGCCCCCAGGGCAGCCTCTCACCCCATCTACTTCAAAGAAGAATCTGGTCTAAAATGTCAATAGTACCATGGTTGAGAAACCCTGCCTAAGACCAGTGTTTAAAAAATGAATAGGCCCTGGCTGGTGTGGCTCAGTGGATTCAGTGCTGGTCTGAGAACCCAAATGTCACTGGTTTGATTCCTAGTCAGGGTATATGCCTGGGTTTCAGGCCAGGTCCCCAGTAGGGGGTGCGCAAGAGGCAAGCACACATTGCTGTTTCTCTCCCTCTCTTTCTCCCTCCCTGCCCTTTTCTAAAAATAAATAAAATCTAAAAAAAAAACTAACTTGCAAAAACTACGAATAAAATTTTTAAAAAAAATGAAATAGAAGAGCCTCCATATAATGAAGCTAAGTATGGTTTTCATGAAGCTTTTATTTTAAGTATTTGTCCGTGTAATTCTGGTCTCCATAAGAATTACCCAGGGTACCTGATAAAAATGCAGGTGCCTAAATTTCACACCTAAAATTCTGCAGAAGGATTCAAGAATCTGGGTTTTTAACAAATACCCCATGAGGTTTTGGTACTAGTGGACCATGAACTGTGTGCTCTGAGACACACTGGAATAAATGCCCTTGAGAAATAGGTGGCCCACAGCTAAGAGACCAACTTAAACATATCTGAGGTTTTCTTTGTGCCAGGTACTACACGAAATGTTTTACATATATTATGTCATTTAAATCTGTCACACTGTACAGTTTCCCTCATTAATGTGGTAAATAAAATCATTAATATCTCTTTATTTTATATCAGTGGGAGAGTCATGATTTCATCTTTTATTTTTAAAGATTTTATTTATTTACATTTAAAGAGAGGGGAAGGGAAGGAGAAAGAGAGGGAGAGAAACATCAATGTGTGGTGTGGTTTCCTCTCACATGGCCCCTACTGGGGACCTGGCCTGCAACCCAGGCATGTGCCCTGACCAGGAATCAAACCGGCGATCCTTAGATTCACAGCCCGCACTCGATCCACTGAGCTACATCAGCCAGGGCTGATTTCATCTTTTTAAAAATGATCCTTTAACAATTTAACAAGGTCCAGATACTTTGGAGTGTTGTGGGCACCTCAAGAAAAGAGGAACTTGAGCAAATTTATAAGTAGTGCAGGTAAATTTCTGGTGGAGAGAGCTTCCTGGGCATGGCTTCTATGCCTCAGGAGAGCAAACACCAGACTTTTAAAAATTCAATCTGAGATTCCTTATGAAGACTTCCAGCAAAGCAAACTCAAGAAAGCCTATAAGGTGAATTAACACACTTGCTGCACCAGGGCAAATAATCAGGCCACAACTAATGAGACCAGCCTTATTTCACGATAAAAAATATCTTTCATTGAGATTATGAGACTGTAGGGAAAATCTGTTCTTCAATGGAAAACTATGCTTCGTCTGCCCTGGCTGGTGTAGCTCAGTGGATTGAGCATGGGCTGGGAACCAGACGTTCGATTCCCGGTCAAGGCACATGCCTGGGTTGCGGGTCAGGTCCCCTGTGAGGGCCATGTGAGAGGCAACCATACATTGCTGTTTCTCTCTCTCTCTGTCTCCCTCCCTTCTCCTCTCTCTAAAAATAAATAAATAAATTCTTAAAAAAAAAAAAAAAAAGAAAACTATGCTTTGTCTAGAACATACCCTTCCAGGTTATATGAATCTAGCCTTTCCGTACC
The DNA here is from genome assembly GCA_004026765.1 of Micronycteris hirsuta. Classification (NCBI taxonomy): domain Eukaryota; kingdom Metazoa; phylum Chordata; class Mammalia; order Chiroptera; family Phyllostomidae; genus Micronycteris; species Micronycteris hirsuta. Next base: position 8,993 of record PVJI01029282.1, read on the forward strand.
TTTTATTTTTATAACTCTGTACATTATAGAGAATAATGAGAACTAAGAACTGATAACCATGCAAAATAATTTAGTCTATAGACAATTCTCTCTCTCCATGTAAATAAATATAGACATATAAATGATTCTTTCCACTGGGGAAGAAACCAGTTTTGCCTCTATCTGCACATTCATTTAAAAATTCTTGATCTAGTCTTCTAAAATATTATTTGGGTTCTCTTGTAAACTGATTGTAAGGTCTTACTGGTTTCTTGTTCATGAATTGAATAAAAGCTTTCACACATGTTCATTTTATATCTGTATGAAATCATGAGTTTTATTTCCTTTGTTTTGGTCTAAGGCTCTGCTTTTCAAACTGTCCTGGTCATTAGTCCTATCATCTTTGGGTTCCAGTCACAATTTAAAAAATTACTTCAGTTATACTAATCTTTATTACATGTAATAAAAGTGAGTATTAACATATGAAACTGTTATTTGTTATACATATATTTATTCTAGGTGGATTTAAATTTTGTACTTTGGATGGTCATTTTTTGAAATAAATTCTTGGGTCCTAATGTGTTTATTTCATAACATTTCATTTTTACTCAATTCAGATTTCTGGAGCATCTGGGGTGTTTTAAGTCAGGCAGATGTAAATGGCAAGTTCAAGAGCTTCACAGTTTTGGTTGGTCACTCTCTTACCCTCTCTCTCCTCCCCCCGAACCGCAGTACAGAGCAATCTGAGGGCAGTATTCAGATGGCCTGCTCTGATAATGCTGTCCTCTGGTGGTGACAAAGGGCTCAGTGCAAACCCAACACGCAGGTGACACCGCTGGGTCCAAGCCCTAATCAGTAAGACCTTGGAAGGCACAGCCTGGCTCAGCAACTGACGGTGGACCAACAGAATTACCTTCACACAAGAGAGGGACAACCACCATCATCAGGTGCCAATACCTAGGTCCTTAGCTCTGGCTTTCTAGGTGGGAGACCTGGGGCAAATCCCATCACTTCTCTGGGCTGGTTTCACCTGTGAAACAGGAAAAGTGGCAAATGAGATATTGTATATAAAATTCTTCTATAAATTGTAGATCACCACACAAGAATAGGGAATTCTTTGTCCAGGCCCAAATAGGGTTCCTGAAGAATAGAGGGGAAGAATGAAGGTCATGATGTTTGAAAAGCTCCAGGATGAGCCCTGGCCAGGCAGCTCAGTTGGTTACAGCATCCTCCTAATACATCAAGGTTATGGGTTCAATCCCAGGTCAACGAATGAATGCATAAATAAGTGGAACAACAAATTGGTGCTTTTTTTCTCTCTTCTTTCCTCCTTTTCTAAAATCAATACTTAGAAAAGGAATTTTTAAAAATTTTTTTAAAAGCTCCTGGATGAGTCCAATTGCTGTCCCCCCACCTTCTGCCACTAATGAGCTATGCGGGTGAAAGATGCACACTGGCCAGCCTGAGAACCCTCCTACATACGCACGAGTCTCTGAGTGTGTATACAGGCAATATTCTTGGGGGAGCTTGAAGGTGGAAGTGATCGAGATTCAGAGCTGCTATCCTAAAGCAGGGCTTCTCAAACTCAGAACCACTGGCACTTTGCACCAGATAATTCTTTGTTGTGGGGGATGTCCTGTGCAATGAAGGACGTTGAGCAGCATCCACAGTCTCTACCTGCTAGATGCCAGAAACATCTCCCAAGTCCTGATGACCAACATTGTGAATGTCCCCTGAGATGCATTATAGAAAGAGAGATCACAGCCAAGGGTACTCCCCTCCCCTATACCCCCAATCCACCATCAGATTCTTAGCTATTTTTAACTCCTCCCTTACCAGGCCTAAGGTGTCCTCAAATATCATTCTCTTTATACCCGATCCGGCCATCTTCCATGCCTTCCACTGCACGTCACCTCAGCACTTCGACAATCCCCACCGTGTCCTTAATGGCCTTCCGCACTAGCTCCGTCTTTCCAATTCTCCCTACGCAGTGCAGTGCTGACAGGTTATTCTTCCTCAAGTTCAACTTTAATCATTTCTCTCTCCAATAAAAACCATCTCCGTCTATGTTATAAAAGCCACACACACACACCCCTCCACAATCTAGCTCCGGCCTCACACACTTTCTCTTCCTCCAGTCTGACTATGGGATTTTGGAAGAGGAGAGCGAGAAACCTGACTGAATCAAACCAGAAAATTCAAATCAAGTCCTGGAAATGGTCTTGGGCCTGAAACACAGAAATGTCAAAATAATAAAAATATACCCTTTTGAAGGTTACATGTGATTCTCTGATTACGGAGCTCAGCATCCACCAAAGGCCAGGAGTAAAGGAAGTGAAACACTGACGGTTAGAGCAAGCGTTTGGAACTATGGTCACCCAGATTAGGTCCTGAAATCAATTTCATGGGTTAGCAGTAGTCTTTTGAAATGGAAAGAATAGAATAGAATAGAATAGGCTAGGCTGGGCAAGACTAGAACAGAATGTGAAATTAGGGTAATATCTCCCTTTACAGTTGTCTTTCATTAATCTGTATGTACAGGCACAGGGTTTGCACGTAAAATATACTTCTCAGTGTAAGTTGAAAAAAAAGTTTGAAAGCCACAGGGGACAATCTACATAGTCAGAAGTGGAACGAGGGATGTGAGAACAGCAAAAAGTGCAAGGTCACTGGTACCTCCAAAGCTGCAAAGATGGGTGCCAGGGTGGAGGCTGTATGTGGTGGCGTGGACACCGCCGAGAAAGACGGGCGAATGTGGGGCTCCCTCATTTGGGGTGTCAGTCCCAGGGTGGGGTGGGTGTGGGAAGGAGGGGTGAGGAGAAAAGCGGCGAATCCCGAGTGAAAGACAAGAAGGCGGCCTCGGCGCCACAACCCAGAGCCTGGGAACCCCCCTACTCCCAGCATCAGCAACCGTTGGGACCGCCGGGAGAGTCGCGTCCATATCATGGGAACTGGAACCCTCCCCTACCCGCTGGGACCCGTCCTCACCGGGCACCGGCCAGAAGGCGACGGCAGAGGGGCCCTCCCTCCCCGGCGACCGAGCTGCGGCAGGTCCTTTGGCCTCGGCCACTGCAGCCACAGGCGTCGACCTTGCGGCCCAGGCCCCTCAGGCCACCGCAACCAGAGCTCCGGATCCCCGCCCCCACATGACACTCGAGAGCGAGCCCCGCGTCCGCGCGCGCCGTCGCACGGGTGGTCGGGAGCGCGCGCCACCCCTCGGGAGAACCGGCCTCTGGGAACGCCTAAGCGAGTTCCCGGTTTTCTTACGCAGCAGAACCCATTTTGGGGAACGAAATCCGCTTCTCCGGGTCTTCGCGGCGCGGTGCGGAGCTGGCAGCTCAACCAATCGGCGCGGGGAGTTGGGGCTAGGGCTCGCAAAAGAGGTGGAGAAAGCCCAGGATTGGATGGCGGCGTCGTGGGCGGAGCCTCAGTACCTGCGGTTTGTCCCTGGGGGCTCCTGAACGGTAGCTCTCACACCAGTGAATTGGGATCTCAATTGGGAATCCGGGAGCGGAAGGCAATTTCTTTTGCACCTCATTGAAACCTTCAAATGACCCGCCCCAAACTGGGCCAATTTGAGATTCAAAATAAATAATAGTAGATTATAACATTGAATAAAATAAGAATCCATGAATCGGTGTGATGTAAATAAGTAAATGGGGGAGAAGGGAAAGCTCTTATAGTAAAAATATGTAAGCTTATTTTACATATGGTTACCTATATAATTTATTTTCCTTTTGGAAATTTCGTTTCTAAATCTATTATAAATATTGCTGCTATTATAAACATGGCATTCCTAACATTTGGGGGGTAAAGAATACATGGGAATCTTTTGTACACTTCTTGAAATTTTTCTGTAGGCGTGAAATTACGTCAAAGTAAAACGTCAAACAAACAAAAATATTCCGGATAGGAAAGTATCTATTTCACATTGGTCTCTCCCTCGCCCATGGTCCGGTCCAGCTTTGGCCCCTTGGTCCCGACCTCGTCCATCGGTGTAGTGGTCGTCCTTCGCACGGCCACTGGACACTTGTCATTCTCCGACCACCTGTGTTGTGGGGACCAGAACTGATCCGGTTCGGGGAGCTGAGGGGCCTCGGCACTGCTTTCCTAGACACTTGGCTGGTGGCAGCGTGAGGGGCTCCAGACGCGAAGCGCCTGCATGTCGCCCGGACGCCTTGCCTCTCCCCCTGCTCGGGCTCCGGGACCTCGCTCACCACGACCCTCCCCAGCCCTGTGGGACCCCTTCCTCCATTCGCTCTCCTTCGCCCGCCAGAGCCCGCAGTCTTCTAGCTGCGCGTCCTCGGCCTAGGAATTTGTGGAGTAAAGACGCTGTTCCTCTCTACGGAACTCCGCGCTGTTCAGACCACTCTCCCCTCCTCCCCGCGCCCGTCGCTCTAAAGCAGCTGCTAGTAGCGCCCCCTGGCTCCAGGCGAGTGGATGTCCACATCCTGCAGGGCCCTCCTGCTGGGCCTGGCGCCGGCACCTGGTTTCCTTATTCTTCGCATCCGCCGCGAGTTCTGTCGAGTCTCTTTCTTCCCCGCGTTCTCCCGCACCCTTTCCCACCCTCGACATTTTCAGGGATATGGCCCCTTCCCCGCATCCTCCACGTCTTTCTCGCACCTACTCTTCTCCCAGCTCCAAATCTCTGCTCTCCACCTGCACTCTCAGTCCTGTACCCCTTCGCACTTCGCACCTCTCGGTCTACCCACCTTCCAGTTCTCCACACCTGCCACCCCAGGGACCAAAATCGACAAAGCTCCCCGCCCTAGTGATGTGGAGCTGGTATTAGGGACGGGCAGGAAGCAATAGATACAAACACTGAGTTGATGGTCTGTTAGAAGTAGTACGGGCTCATTGAATGTAAACTGTAGTTGAAAAGTAAACTTTTAATGAAAAGAAAAAGAAGTACGTGCTATGGGGAAATAAAACAGGGAGGAGGGTAGGCTGCAACTTGCGCTAGACTTTAGGGTGGGAAGATCTCAGTCGCATCCTCCCCGCAGCGGGTCGTCTGCCGGTCAATCGCCCTCCCCTTGCAGAAGGCACTTTAGAGCCAGTGCCGGATCCTTGAGGTGTCTGGGTGGGCGTCCTGGGTCCGCACCGTAGGATAAACCTACACTGCGGAAAAACGGCACTCCTGGCGGCCCTCACAGCCCGGGTACTGGGGAGGCGCCTGGGTGGCCGCTGAGTCCGCCTGTGCACCCTACGGGGTGGCAGGTGGCGGCTGCCAAGAGCATCAGCCACAAAGTCACTGCGGGTGGGGAACCTGGGGTCCCTGATGAGCTCTCGAAAGCAACCAAGGGAAATGCAACCCCCAGAAGAAAACACGTAAAAGCTGTGCGTACAAGAAGGAAGTGAAAGATGCTATTTTTTTTCTTTTTAATGATAGAACCAGGTGCTTGCAAGAATGTCCGAGAGTTCGGCATTCATTGGTAATCTCACTTCTAGAGCTTTGTCCTAGGAAAGCCCAAGGCTGTTTAAAACAGCGATTTTCAACCCATGTGCCACAAGAATTTTTAAAACATGCAATACCTGACTATTGAGGGGCACTGACCTCTCTTCCCTTAGACTGTCAGATAAATGACAACAGCAACACAACGTCCATGCAGTGTGAATGAATCAAAATTCTACTTTTTTTGGGTCAGACTGGCAAAAATATATATAATTTTGGGTGTGCCAAAGACTTTTAGTAATTACTTTTTGTGTGCCATGAGATGGAAAAGGTTGAAAATCGCTGCTTTAAAAGACTGTTGATAACCTAGTAACAGTTGGGATAATCCAGCAGTCAGAACTGGTTGGATAAACTTACCCATCCCTGCAGTGGTATGCTGTGCAGTTCGTAAAAGGATGTTAGAAAATCATTTGTAATCCATTAAGAAAAAGTATGAGCTGTATCATCTCAATTTTCTGAATATGAAACACATGGATTATAAATGGTGGGTTACAAAAGATATTTATAATATTTTTTCATAATCTATTTTTTCAATGACGATGAATTACCTTTTATTTTAGCTTGAAGATAAATAAAAGCTCTTTTAAAAAAGGAAATGTATGATCATCCTATTTACTTTTTTGTAATATATTTTATTGATTATGCTATTACAGTTGTCCCATTTTCCCCCCTTTTTCCCCTCCACCCTCTTAACCCCCCTTTCCCCACCCTTTAGTTTTTGTCCATGGGTCATACACATAAGTTCTTTTGCTTCTGCATTTCCTATACTATTCTTAACCTCCCCCTGTCTGTTTTCTACCTCCCATTTATGCTACTTATTCTGTGCCCCTTTCCCCCCTTCTCCCCCTACCACTCCCCTGTTGATATTCCTCCATACCTTATATAAATCCCTTTAACATTTCATACAATAAAGGCTGGGTGATGATGAACTTCTTGAAC
>PVJI01029283.1:0-15465 GCA_004026765.1 Micronycteris hirsuta
CCGCCCGCCACCAGTTGAGAATTGTTATTTTTTTAAACAGTAATTCCTTGTGGACCTCCAATCTCTAGGGTCAATTTTTATGCCCTTTTGTCCAGCAGATAAGTTTTCTGTTCTGTGCAAAGCATGACCATACTTCAAGGTTACTATCAACTTTGAAAAAATTCACTTTCAGACCATTGTTTTTGACCTGTGAAGTACAAACATCCTAAAGTTAACCAGCCTTTAAGCAATTATAGCTTTTGATTCTTGTGAGACTGTAATTGTCACTTTTCTTCATTCAGATGTGTTATTTGATTGTGACTATTGAACTTGTTTCAATTTAATATGTTTTCAATGGAATGGAAGAGGTTTTTTGTTGTTGTTGTTGTTGTTGTTGTTGTTTTTCGGGTAAATATACAGAATATACCCAAGAAGCTTGGCTTGACAGAGAAGCTTGGCTGTCCTGAAGCGAAAAATTAGATTATTCAGAAGTTCTCTATTGTTGCTATGATTATTTGACTGTCTTTTGTTTAAGCTATAATATATGCATGAAATTTAAGTTATCTTCAAGTGTTAACATCACAGGAAGCCTTGCAGCTACTGAAAAACTCATTGCCAAATCTTGAGACTGGGGATGGTTGACTCCTGATGTCTCTTTACCGCTGTGGTCCAGAGACACGGCAGGCGGGAGACAACAGAATGACTTGGATGTCTGAGGTAGAAATACTTTAGGTAACTTTATTTAAACTACACAGGCTATCATGGCTGGGTAGTATTTTTCAAAGACTCCTTCCGTCTTCTCAGTTCACCAGGTCTTAGCAACATCCATGATGACATCAAGCTAGTGCACACCAGAACATGGAGAAAGAATTTGTCTCAGCTTTGTCTTGTGAACCTCTGCAACCCAGCACAGCCTGGATTCACATCTGGACCTGGGTTTACTTTCTGTTTCCTTCCTGTGCCTTTCCCAAAGCTGCTTCAGAATCCTCCCTTCTGCTCTGTCTTCTGCTTCACCCCCTCTTTTTGTGCTAGTCACCATTTTACTCCCATCTCTCCTCGCCTCCGTCCGTCTCTCCCTCCGTCCCTCTCTTCCTGCCTCCCCTTCCTAATCATTCACGAAGTCACTAAAAAGTCCCACCCTCAAAACAAACTTCTTTCTATTAAGGAAAAACTATATAAAAAGGTAAATCTATATACTAATCCACACTAATTTGGCTCTCTTTTTGTGGAAAGAGGAGGAATTAATGTGTAGCTTTCCATGGACTATGCTTTTCAAAGTGACGGCACTCACATGAATAAGTAAGCCCTGCTCTGTTTTTGGTTTTGATCTCCTAGCACATCAAATACACCAAAGACTGGATGCTACAGAATAATGTAAAGACAGCAGCTTTCAGCTGATTTTGCTGACTGACCTCTAGAGAGCACATTTGGAGCATCACAGAAGGTTAAATAATTGAGAACATTTTCACAATCAATAGACAAACGAGCATCAAAAACAGTACTCTGTGCTGGCTCCTGGGATATTAAAAACCATTGGGAGCCAAGAAGAATACTTTAGCTTGTAAACCTAAATGTCAAAAACATTTTTTAATATTTTTTTAATTTTTTTTTGTTGGAAGCACCTTGGCCCCCAGTCTATAATGAAAGATTATCTTGTCTAAATTGAACCATGAAAGAGTCTGGAGAGTACCTAATGCTTCTATTCTTTTTCTTTAAAATCCTACACACCACGCCTGGAACATAGGGGTGAGTGAATGGTTGTAAGAAAAGAGAGGTTACAGCTGGTCACTGTACTGTAGTTGGATTGAACCATGGGAAAGATGATCGTTACTGAGACAGAAGTTGCCGAAGCTGTCTGTCTCCCTTTCTTCCCCTGAGGAAGTTAAAACACAATGTTGTAATTCAACTCTTCTGCGCCTCCCATCCTCTCAAGTGAGACAAATTACCCTGTGGTTGCTTAGGCCAAAGAACAAGTAATTCAGAAGCATGGTCCTTTCACGTAAAAGAGTACCATCTCCAGTTGCAACCAGTCATGACATCTGGATGAATCTCAAACAACTCCATTTAATCAGAATGATTTCCTTCCATAGACATTCTCTGCTGTGCCCCTACTCACAAATCAATATTTAGTAAATTTCAGCCATTTCTTCCAGTACACTGCAATCATATTTTATAATTCTACCTAAGGGCTGGTTTTTGTGAGTCACAGATAAATTACACCCTTCTTGTTCTACTCTCAGATATCTGTCCAGTAATGTAGTCAGAGACTGCAGCCAGGGACAGCCACGGTCTTCCTTTTATGGAGCCAGTCTGAGTGCCCAGCACAAGTAAGAAGGGGCAGTCTGGAATGAAGCAGCTCCTTGCAGGAGCAGCTGTGGTGATGTGTGAGCATTTGGACAGATGGCCCATTTTCTTGCAAAAGAAGTCTGTATCCCCCAAGCTATCAACACTCAGCAGCTTCGCTGAACAAAGCTTGAAGATAAGGAATCAATTCAAGAGGACCTCAGGTGTTTGCTGTGTTGTCTCTGAACACACCTCGTGTCAGGAGCCCAGCTATATTCTGTGGAACACCCATTCTGTCCATTTGGGAGGACAGTATTTGTTCAAACCTAGTACCTGTCATCCGTGCTAGGCAATGGCAGGATACATTCAGCAACTTCCCTCTGAAAGCCAAGATGCTGTCTTCGACAGGGCTTACAAAAACATGGATTTCTCGAGAAGTGCCTTCCCATCTGCGTTTAGATTCTGAATTGTTGGAAGATCTTGGCAGCCTGGGTATCTAGGAGATGCTCAGAGAAAAGTCTGTTGAGGTTATGGAGACTTTTCAAAGGACAAGTTCCCCCCTTCAAAGTGGCTAGAAGAAGAATTCTTGGAAACAGTCATGGGATATTGGACTAGATGTAACCTTGAGAGATTTTATTTATCCATTCTATGTTAACTTTCCATCAAAGACCTAAGAATGTATCCTATTTTAGAAACCCTCCAAGGAAAGGAATTTTCCATAACCTTTCCCCTGTTAGCATTCTTTTAACATCTACAAAAGCCTGCCATCAGAAAACACTTGAAGTTTTGTATGATTCTAATGCTCTCTGCTGCAGCTCAAACCTGGTCCTTCTGCTTTATTGTCTGCTGCTCTTATCTTCCACAGAGAGGAACGTCATTGCTGAAACCCATTATTACATCACTTCTTGACCTCTTCTCTAAGGTTAAAGAGTGAAAGGTCTTTCCCTCCTCTTTTTGTAGATCATATTTTTCAATTATTTAATCATTTTTGTTGTTGAAACTTTGATTGGGGATTTCCTGTATCTGGAAATGCATTAAGCCTTGAAAACTGTAGCCCAAATACTCGTCCCATTGCCTCCGAAAATACACCAAGTAAAATGAGACTAAGAGAATGAAACAGCTGCAAAGAAAACGAGACATCACAAAAGCAGAAACACGGACAACAGCATGGTGGTCACAGCGGGGAGCAGGGTGTGTGGAGGTGGAAGAGGGGTTACGGGGGATAAACGGTCATGGAAAATAATACAATAAAAAATAAACTTGTAAAATAAACAAACATATAAATACAAAATGTCTCATAGATTGTACACTTGAAACCTGTATGATTTTATTAACTGATGTTACCCCAATAAATTTAATATAAAAAATTACAAAAGCAAAAAATAAAACCACCAGGTAGTTATCTTTCAGTTCTTCATTGAGCAAAACATTTGTAAAATGAAGCATGCTTGGAAGTTAACTGGGCATCTCATTTATTGAGGGTTGATGAGGAAGTACTTGGTCAGGTTCAGATAAATACCTATAAAACTCACAATTTAAAATGTATGATGTTAAAAGTGAGAAGATAAGTATGGCCCAAAAGTTTGTGTGTGTGTGTATACATATATATGTATGTATTTCCTAGTTACTGTGGGCTTTTGGAAATTGCTGAACTCTTATAGCAATAGCTTTCAGTATGCTTCTGAATACAATTATTTCATATTTTTACAATTAGATTTGATCTCTAGTTGGTATCTACAGGGGATTCAGGTTTTTGGTAACAAGGTTATTATAAGTAAATGTAGACATTTCCCATTTTTTTCCTTTGTTTTGCAACAGTTGAAATAGGATGAAAATTTTACCCTTTGCGACAATATGTATGTATCTGGAGGACATTATGCTAAGTGAAATAAGCCAGTCAGAGAAAGACAAATAGCGTATGATTTCATTCTTCTGTGGAATCTAATGAACAAACTGAACTAACAAGCAAAACAGACAGACTCATAGATGGAGAGCAGGCCGACAGCTAAGAGGTGGGGGAGGTTAGGGGTGGAGGAAAAAGGAACAAGGACTCACAGACACTGACATGTGTGGTGATTGTGGGGGGGAAGGGAGTAAAATGGGAATAAATGGTAAAGAAAAAATACAATAAAATTTTTTTAAAAAAAGAAATAGGCTGAGGTAAATCTGACCTTTAGTGTTTGTTTATACTGACTTATAAAACTGTCTGAGTCCGATGCCTTTCAAAGGTTGTCTTTTATAACTCCTGTTATTGTTTAAGATAGCACTTATGCAAAAGACTTTGTTTACATGTATTTAAAATCTTAAGAAAAATATGAAAAGGATTTCACATGTTCTTACCACTCAGTTTCAGAGAGAGAATACTATCAGTGCCTGAGGAGTGCGCTATGTGCTTCTCTCTGATTATCTCCCCCTCGCTGCCCCAACCCTATATGATATAAACACTATCGAAATGTTGGTTTACCATTACTGTACTTTGCTCTTCTTTGTGATTCTGCCTTCTTCGTATGTATTGCCAAAGATTATATTACTTAGTTCAACTGAATTTTGAAATTTATATTAGGGAATCATACTCCTCCATTTCGTATGTGATTTTCTTTTTTGTTTTTTCTTCCATGTATTTGTTTTGACATTTATATTGATATATGCAATGTAGGTTTATTTCACTGTTTCATAATATCCCAATATATGACTACCACCTTTCATTTCTCCATTCTGCTGTCCATGAACATTTTGGTTGGTTCTAGTTTGAAGCCCTGTGATTGCTTTTGCATGGCCATCTTGGTACATATCTCCAAGAACCCAAGTTCCAGAATTCCTCTAATATATACGTCTGAAGTGGAATCATTGGATTGTGAGATACATGTGGTCAACTTAAAAGGATCTTCCCAGAGGTTTTCCTAAATGATTTTATAACTTTCGGCTCCTTCCAGCGGTGAATGAGAATTCCTGTTGCTCAGCGTCTTTGGCAGGGCTTCACATGGTCAGGTTTAAAACTTTTTACAAGTCAGATAGGTGAAACATTGTATCTTACTGGGGGTTTAATTTACATTTCTGTGATCAATAATGAGGGTGGTCATCTTCCAAATGCTTGATGCCCATTCATAATTTTTCTGTGAAATGCCTTTTTCTTTCTTTTTTCCCTTTGCCTTTGGGTTGCTTGTCTTTTTCTTATTGATTAGTAGGAATTTTTTATGTATTTTGAATATAAGCCATCTTTGGTTATATATATTATAAATATCTTTTCCTAATTTATAACAAGTTCTTTCATTCTAAGATTTCTCTTGATAAACAGAAGTTCTCCATTTCCTCATAGTTGAGTTTATGTATCTGTTCTTCATGCTTTGCATTTTTTATATCTTGGTTAAGAAATCTTTCCCTCCCCCAAAGACACAAAGATATTTGTCTTTATTTTGTTATGAATGCTTAATTTTTTACTTCATTTAAACATTTAATGCATCTATAAATAAATATATTTTTCATTTTTAGCATTTTAATTTGACTTTTTAAATACAGTCTCCTCTCTGATGAAGTTCTCCATCTTTTTCACTAGATCTTTTTACAATATTAATCACAGTGTGTCTGTTTGTTTGTTTTAAGTCCTGACAGTTTAAATATCTGGACCATATTTTTGTCTGGTTCTGTTGAATACTTTATTTTCTGACAATGGATTTTTTAAATTTCTTATTTTATACATCATAATTTTTGATTGGATGCTAAATATCATACGTATGAGAATAGTAGAGTTAAGAGGATAGTATGTACGTCCAGAAATAAGAGTGGAACTAGGTTTGGATTTTATTGTTTCTATTCTTACTCTTGGTGCTTACATACCTGAAATTTCTCCAGCGGGGGGCTGCTGCCACTCCGTTTTTAGAACTGGATTGGGTTGTGAGAGGGATTTCTCAGCCTTGCCCTCAGCTTTCAGCAGGCTCTGTAAGCCCGCATCTCAGCAGGTGTCCGCTCCCCTGTTTCTGCCCTTGCCTCAGCTTGACCTCTTACTGCTCTGCGGGTTACTCACTGGAGGCTCCTAGTGGGGACGGTGGTTTCATGGTTCTCTTGTCATAGCTAGGGGCTGAGCTGTCGAGTGGGGCTTTCTCAATGTTTCTGCCCCTCCTCCTATGGAAGCCAGTCTCTGTCATGAGTCATGAAAGTGTGTATTCTGCCCCTTACCCGTGGCCCCCGAACTCTGCTTTACATCAGTGTGGGACTCTGGGTGTCAGCAGGCTTCCTGCACTCCCCCAGGGGTACACATGTTTTTCCTAGAGTCAGTGTAGGGTCAGCGTGCAATTTTCTACCTCTTCCCCTGTGCCTGGGGCTGCCTTGCAGGACAGCTTTCTGTCTCTCTTTTAGGGAGAAGGGTCCTGGAAGCAGGTATGTTTGCTGCCTGCCTCCCACCAGCATCCCTTACCCTCTGCCTCACCAGGGCGTGTTCCCCCGCTTCTGCCCTGCTCCAGATGTTTCCTGTGAGCACCTGACCAGACCTGTAGAAAAGATGTGGGAAACAGGCACCTAGTGCCCTTATGTGGGAAGTTCCCAGGGTTTCTAAACTTTCATGTGAACCCACAGTCACCCTTTAAGAATCTGTTAATGTTTTAGTTGTCTTCTTCCTTCCTGCTTTTATAACTATTACCTCTCCCCTCACCCCACCTGCAGCACCTGGGTACTGTTCAAGGCGGACTCCATCTCCCTTGGGTGTGCCCCATCTCTCCTTGGATGGACTTGCTATCTTCTAGGATTCACTTTCTCCAGTTTAATTGTGATCTCAGCTCTCTAGTAGGTCTAAAGAAAGTCCTGATTTTATCGATCATCAGGTTTCTCTCATGGTTAGAATGCGACAGACGTCTTTGGTGGCTATCTACATTTTAGGAGGAAACACTGATTTTTTCCTTTCTCTGCCACCACCAATCTATTCTCTTTCTGACATTTTTAAATAGCACTTAAAACTATCCCTATATTTTATTTACTTATTGTCCATCTCCCTCATCAGAATATAAATTCCATTGAGGTAAAATATTTGATCATTTTGTTCATTTCTGTATCTCTAGCACATGATAAAAACTCAATAAAAATTGTTGACTAAATGAATTGATGAATGCGAAAGATCAGGAAATTTTCGCCAATAAGCAGTAGCTTATTGTCATAAGAACGTATGTCCTATGGGGCTGCTCTCTCTTCCTTGCTCTGCCATACTTTTTGTGTGCCCCCGAATGATTATGTTCTAATGTATCATTTAATCAGACAAATCTATGTGGACTCAGTGACACTGTAAGCACCAGTAACAAAGAACTGAGGGGCTTGTCCTTGGGGCTGCTCTCTCTTTGCCCTTGATTCAGTCTGTCTCCTCTCCTACCCACAGTCGACCTGCAGGTGATTTTGTGTCACTGGCGAGCTAACCCTTCACCCCAGCAGCCTGCGTCCCGTGCATTTCTGACCCACTGCCCTGGGTTCTTCCCCCTTCTCCCAAGGCTGCGTCTTTGATAGACAGGGCTACCGTGTGCCTCCCAAATTACAAACTCAGCACTTCAGAGCAGCATGGTTCCCATTCTGCCTTGCTAGTCATTGTTGTGTTGTGGCTGCTATTGCTGTTGCTGTTGTCTTAATAATTGCTAATTCTCTACTGCATACGGAAGAGATGGTGGTGAAAAGGAAGTTGGAGGGTGGGGGATTGCTCAGTGCTCTGCCTGCCTCCCAGCAGCACACGAGGCAGGTAGAAGGGTGGGTGCCCCGCTTCTCTTTTGGTCCTAGGCCATGTTATTGCTATAGGAGGTACTATATCTACATCAGTGCGCAATGAAGGGACTGTGCCTTGGCCCGTCTTTTATCAGGTGGTTCTTCTTCAGGAACTGGGGTCTACAGTATCTCTGGGTAGTCTTTTGTTTTTTGAATGCTTACATCAGATGGAAATATATTATAATTAATATTCGTTTCTGCCTAACCCGGACATAAGGCATGGTGAGTTTGGATGTTTGGCTGGGTTCTCCTTTGTGTGCCTGCGATAAGGCATGCTGGCCAGACACCATGTTGGAGGAGACCTTGTGCACTACTATTTCCACGTGCATGGAGAAACTGCTCTTATGGTTAGGAAAATTCAAGTTCATTAAGAACTCTACTGAATTTGAAATAGCTTGTTGTCATTACTTAGTTTTTCAATCAGTCAGTATAGAAATTGCAATTACTATCTCATGGTGGTCCTCAATTTTTTCTGATTTAAAAATATATTAAAACAAGCTCTTATAATCCAGATGGTTCATGATCATTCTTCCATAGCACTGTGCCAAAGACCTTGTATTATGGGATATCGCTTAATTTCCTATTATTCAAAACCATTTCCCATCTTTTGACTATTAGTTGAAATAATAATTCTAGATTGGAGAATGGAAGCATTTCCTAAAACATGAAGAAATATGATTTTAAAACAACCTCAGTTATTCTGAAGGAAATCTGAAGGATAAAATAATTGCTGCCTTGATTTAATTACTCTTATTGTTATTGGAGAAAGTTTATTAAAACACATTTTGACACTTTCTCTCCCCTAGAACTTTAATTTCACTGGGAAAATGGTTGTGAGGGTGGTGAGAACGTTGACTAATGCTCATTCCACATGAGATTACACCACTTTCTGAATCAGAGTTTCCGGCTATTGCAATATTTTTTTCTTTTTCTTTCCTTAGAAACAATCCATTTGGGTTCATTACAGGGCCATTTGTTGGTCCGGATACAGTGCTTGTTTGTGACTACAGTGAAGTCATAGTAGGCTGGGCCGGCTGTATATACAGAGTCAACGGGAGACCGTGCAGCTGCTTGGGGAAGCAAGCAGTGCAAGGGGTCGCCCTGATGTTTCAGCCTAAAAGCCTGCTTTCCCGAAGTCATGGGTGTTGCGTTAATCCTCAAGAAGATTTGTTTAACTTTGATTGACTTACTACATCCTGAACATAAACATCAATTCTGATGAACTTGGTTCTTTTTTTAAACTTTTTATGGACGTGTAATATTCTAAGAGAAAAGTACACAAATCCTAAGTGTATAACAAGACAAACTCTTACACACTGAGCCCATCTGTGCAACTGGTCCCCAGATCAGGAACCATAACACACCCAGCATCTCACAAGCTCTCCTTGTACCCCTCCCTGTCACCAACCCTCCTTGCCCAGGGGACTGCTCTCGTGTTTTGCTTGATTTTGTGTTTCCTACAAATGGAATTATGCATGGTATATTATTTTGTCTGGCTTCTTTCATTCTTCATTACATTCGTGAGAACCATGCATTGTGTGTGTTCGTTCTTCCTGCTGAGCAGGATTGCGTTGACCCACACAACACGATTCTTTCATTCTGCTGACAATAGTTTCCTTCTTGAGAAGGAGATGGGGGCGATTATGAACATTCAAGGCCATCTCTTTTGGTGAAACCGTATATACACACAACACCTCTGTTGGATATATGCATAGTAGTGGAATTTCTAGGTAAGGGGTGTGCGTACGTTCAGATTCAGTAGATAAGCCAGTTTCTGAGAGTGGCTGTGTACTTATACTCATGCCAGCAATGTGTGAAAGTTCTGCTTGCTTCACCTCCTCCCCAACATTTGGCACTTCCTGCGTTTTTCTTTTTAGCCACGTTGATTGATATGCATTGAATGTGGTTTAATTTAAACTTCTTTGATGTTAATGAACCTAAGCACTCTTCATATGATTATTCATAATTTTTAAATTTATGTTTGTGATTTGTTTAAGTATTTTGTTCATTTTTCTCTCAGGTAGCTCTCTTGTTGTGTGTGTTTATTAGGAATTCTATATCCTGGAGATGTGTCTTTTGTTTCCTCTGTGTATCGGGAATGTTCTCTCCTCTTCTGTGGGCTGCCTTCTCACTCTCAATGGGGCCTTTGGGTAAACAAGTGTCCCTAATATTTAAAAAGTCTAATTCATTATTTTTTCTTTTATGGTTTCTACTTTGTGTATCCAGTTTAAGAAATCTTTTTCTACTCCAAGTTGACAAAGTAGTTCTGTGCTTTCCTCTAACACTTTTATTTGGATTTATAATTCATCTGACGTAATATTCATATGCAGTATGATACAGAGATCCAGATGTTGCCAACTCTTCCAGGCTGGGGACTCAAACCAAGGTGCTTCTGCCCAGTGCCATTCGTGCCAGTAGAACATGCCTGAGTTCAGTGGGGCAGCGCAGAAACCTTATTCTTTGATCGAGCAATCGAGAAGGGTGAGAGCATGCTCTAGCAGCACCTGCTCCCCAGCTGGCAACGAGCCTCTGTATCTATAGGCTGTGGCGTGGGGTGATTAAATTCTTTTAGGAGTGTGTACTTATTCTTCTGCTGCACTTGGCCATTTTTGCACATGATGCCCCATTGCCATATTGGTCTTAAGAAACACTAGGTTATTTTGGATAATAGCCCAGCGACAAAGAGAGAGTTTTCCCCATGTGGATATACTAACCCAGCATCATTTTGTTTAGTGTTAAGGTTCTTTAAAATGTATCCATAACATGTAGTTCCATTGAATTTTTTTTCCTGGAGAGAATTACTAATGATTCTCAAAAAATTTAAACCTACAATGATTTAAATCTCATAATATAGTCTATAAATTATTTCACACTAATGTAAATTGAAATCTTTCTTAAAAGTTTTTCTGTTAACTAGAATTTAGTTTGTAGATTCAGCAATTTATTTATTCAACACCAGAGTGACTTAAAATGCATAATGCATAAAACACAATCATGTTTTTAAAAATAAATTTTGGGGGTTATTTTTTTATTTGAATTTAACACATGTTTATCATGTGATTGCTAGAATTTTGGACAATTGAGAATAGGGTTGAAGTTTTGTGCTCCATTTTGATGTCATGTAATAAAATTGTCAAACATCTGTCAGTAATAAGCCATTTTTCTGAGTATTCCAAATTTTATTGATAAAGAGAAGTATAAGATGAGAGCTTGCATTACTGTTAGGATGACCTTACATCCTTTGTGTAAGACCTCCATACTAAGTTTTCCACTGGTAATGACATAGATCTTTTAAGGCATAAGAATAGAAAAAATATAAAAGTTTCATTTCTGCATTTGAATGCTTATAAATCTTCCTCTTTTATGATGTCATTTCTGCTTAGTCTTATTTTTGTCTCTTTCTGTTATTTTTTCTAGGTTGTACTGGTCAGTGGACATCTGGACAGCTGGGATGTTGGGCAGGGTGCCATGGATGATGGTGGCGGAGCCTTTATATCATGGGAAGCACTCTCACTTATTAAAGATCTTGGTAAATATTTATAAAGTTGTTAACCAATGTGTGAGGGTCTTACTAGTGACATGTTTAACTCAACACACAAAATATTCAACAGATTAGTTACTGTGGTATGTTCAAGGAATCTCCTGAGGTTTA
Organism: Micronycteris hirsuta; assembly: GCA_004026765.1. Classification (NCBI taxonomy): domain Eukaryota; kingdom Metazoa; phylum Chordata; class Mammalia; order Chiroptera; family Phyllostomidae; genus Micronycteris; species Micronycteris hirsuta. The sequence continues at coordinate 11,648 of PVJI01029283.1, forward strand.
TATGCTTTTTGTCAGTTGATTCCCAAAAGGAACTAATCTGTCCTCTTAAAGAAAGCAGTTTTTATTCAGATATCTGCCAGACAACCAAAGTATCCAGTATGATCAGCCACTGGGGAAAATGAACAAGCAAATAAAACTTAGCAACTGCAACTACATCAGCTAGAGACTATGTAAGGGAACTATGATAGAACACAAAGAAAAATCAGCAGCTCCCTCTACTTGCTTTTCCTTATTCATCTGTTTTGTTTTGTTTTTTTAATTGCATTGTTTTTTATTTGCATCTCTCTATCCTCCTTTTTTGGCCACTATCGGCTTTTCCTGTATATTTATGATTCTGTTTCTCTTTTGTTTTGTTTTATTTTGTTTTTAGATTCCACATATAAGTGAAATAATATGGTGTTTGTCTTTCTCTGACTTATTTCACTTAGTGTAAGATGCTCTAGGTCAATCCATGTTTGTTGTTGTAAATAACAAGAGTTCATTCTTTTCATGGCTATATAATATTCCAGTGTGTGTGTGTGTGTGTGTGTGTGTGTGTGTGTGTGTCTGGATTGCTTTCACACCTTGGCTATTATAATGCTAGTGCTACAATGAACACAGGGGTGCATATGTCTTATGAAATAGCATTTTTTTTCCATTGGTTAAATACCCACTAACAGTGCGTGAGGGTTCCCTTTTCTCCACATTATCACCAGCCCTTGTTATGTGTTGATTTGTTGATGATAGTCATTCTGACTGGTGTGAGGTGGTATCTTCCCTGATGATTAGTGATGTTGAGCATCTTTTCATACGTCTATGGACCATCTGTATGTCCTGTTGGGGAAGTGTCTATTCAGGTTCTTTGCCCATTTTTTAAATTGGATTGTTTGGTTTAGGGGATGTTAAGTTATATAGTTCTTATATTGGGTTGGCCAAAAAGTTCGTTTGTTTGTTTTTCCATAAGATAGCTCCAATAGCACTTAGTTGTCTAACTTCATTTGAAACAATTGTGTTAGATTATATTGGTGAATTTTTGCATAGCCATTTTAATATTGAAGATGAAAAAAAATAAACAACATTTTCAGCATATTATGCTTTATTATTTCAAAAAAGGTAAGAATGCAATTGAAGTGCAAAAATAATTTGTGCAGTGTATGGAGAAGATGCTGTGACTGATCAAATGTGTCAAAAGTGGCTTGCAAAGATTCATACTGGAGATTTCTCCCTGGACGATGATGCTCCATGGTGGGGTAGACCAGATGAAGTTGATAGTGATCAAACTGAGACAGTAATTGAGGATAATTAGCATTATACCATGTGGGAGATGGCCAACATACTCAAAATATCCAAATCAATAAAGTTATTGGTGAGAATGAAAAATGTGTCTTTTAGTTTATGGAAAAAGCTAAATGAACTCTTTGGCCAACCCAGTATCTCGGATATTAACCTCTTCTCAGATGTATCACTCAGAATATCTTCTCCCATTCAGGAGGTTGTCTTTTTGTTTTGGTGATGGTTTCCTTTGCTATGCAAAAACTTTTAGTTTTATGTAGTCCCATTTGTTCATTTTTCTTTTGTGACCTTGCCCAAGAAGATGTATCCAAAAATACATTTTTAAGAACTTTCTCAAAGTGTTTACTGTCTATGTTTTCTTCTAGGAGTTTTATGGGATTGATCTTACATTTAATTCTTTACTTTTTCTTGAGTTTATCTTTGTACGTAGTGTAAGAAAGTGGTCCAGTATATTTTTTACTGTATTTGTCCAGTTTTCCCAATACCACTTATTGAAGTGACTGTCTTTATCCCATAGTATATATGTCCTTGTCTCCTTTGTTATAGATTAATTGGCTATACAAGTGAGGATTTATTTCTGAGCTCCTTATTCTATCCATTCATCTATCTACATATTTGTTTTTATGCCAGTACTAATGCTATTTTGATTATTTTACTTTTGTAGTATAGTTTGAAATCAGGGAGTATGCTACCTCCTACTTTGTCCTTTCTCAGGATTTCTTTGGCTATTTTAGTTCTTTGGGGGTTTTATATAAATTTTAAAACTTGTCATTCTAATTTTGAGAAAAAATGCCATTGTTATTTTGATAGGGGCTGCATTGAATATGTATATTAGTTTAGGTAGTGAGAATATTTTAACGATAGTAATCCTTCCAATCCATGAGCAAGGTATATCCTTCCATTTATTTGTAGCTTCCTCAATAACTTATAATTTTCAGAATACAGGTCTTTCACCTCTTCCTAGATATTTTATGCTTTTTATTGCAATTGTAAATGTTATAGTTTTCTTAATTTCTCCTACTGATTATTTGTTATTGGTGCATAGAAATGCAGCAAATTTCTGAATATTGATTCTGAATCTTCCAAATTTACTGAATTCACTTATTACTTAATAGTTTTATGGTAGAGTCTTTGGTTTTTTCCATATATTCATATATTATCATATCATCTACAAATAATGAGTTTTACTTATTCCTTTCCGATTCAGACTTCTTTATTTTATTTCCTTGTCTGATTGTTGTGGCTAGCACTTCTAATACTGTGTTAAGTGGAAGTGGTGATAGTGGTCATCCTCACTTTGTTCTTGATCTTAGAGGAAACACTTCACTTTTTCTCAATTGTGATATTAGCTGTGGGTTTGTCATATACAGCCTTTATTGTGCTGAGATATGTTTTTTCTAAACCTAGTATTTGGAGATTTTTTATCATAAAAGGATGTAGAATTTTACCAAATGCTTTTTCTCTCTCTATTGAAATGATCATATGGTTTTTATTCTTTATTTTATTAATATGATGTATCACACCAATTGATTTACAGATGTTGAACCATCCTTGCATTTCAGAGATGAATCCCACTTGGTCATGGTGCATAATCATTTTAATGTATTGTTGAATCTGGTTTGCTAATATTTTATTAGGATTTTTGTGTCTATGTTCATCAAAGATATTTGCCTGTGGTTTTATTTATTTATTTATTTTTGCCTTATCTTTGGTCTTGGTTTTGAGGTAATGTTGACCTTATAGGATGAGTTTGGATGCATTTCTTTCTCTTCAATTTTTTAAATTACTTGTTAATTTTAAAGACATTATCAGGCTGTTTGTATAGCTTTACTACAGCTTCTTCCCATGACAGAAGCTGGAATATAGGACTGAAGGAGTGATTCCTATTGCCATAATAAGGAATCCACGCTTAAATATTGGACCTTCCAGGTAAACCTAACATGGGAAAGATGGGAAGACATAAAAAGGAAGGGCTAATAGTGAAAGCAGTTTTTTGATGACCTTATTGACAAACAAAACACACATTTTTGTCATTGTGTGCTGGTCGAAAAGGTGAATTTGGAGTGAGGTTAGAAATAATGAAACAGTCTGAAGTGAGAGTTCCATGTCTGAATTAGGAGAACAGTGGTGGTTTTAAAATGTCTCATCAGCAGAATGTTTCACATTAGAAGTTTGGAATATTCTCAGTTTCAAAGTAAAGATCAGAACAGTCCCTTTCGTGAAAGCTTCCCATTATTTACTTAAGTACATATGTGTTTAAATTTATATTTTCTTCCAGCTTTTAATGAACCCTTGTAATCCTGTAAATTGTCCCATTAAATAATTGTTTCTCTCTTTTTTTATTTTATTTTTTTAATTATTTTATTGTTGTTCACTTACAGTTGTCTGCATTTACCCCCCACCCCCAACCCCAGGCAAACCCACCTCCCTCCCTTGCTTCCACCCTCCCCCTTGGTTTTGTCCATGTGTCCTTTATAGCAGTTCCTGAATACCCTTGTCCCCATTATCCCCTTCCCCCTCCCCTCTGGTTACTGCCAGATTGTTCT
>PVJI01029284.1:0-15464 GCA_004026765.1 Micronycteris hirsuta
GGTGGATGGTGGATGGTGGATGGATGATGGATGGATGGTGGGTGGGCGGTGGATGGATGCACGGATGGAGAGAGGGATGAATGGACACGTGCATGCAATGGTGCTTCGTTGGCTCTCAAAAAAGAAGACAGGCACACAAACCCCCGTCACTCTGCTCGGAACTCACTTTGACTATGTGAGGACAATCCACCTCCTTCGGAATTTTCCGACAACATCTGTACTCGGCTCTGGGTGAGCCCCCCCTGAGGGTGCTGCATTGACAAGGCCTCGAGCAGCAGGCACTGTGCCAGTCACCCTGGGCAGGGGCCTGGGGGCTACAGGTGAGCTTCCAGAAAGGCTTCAGTGTCCTCACCACAGGTCCCCCATCTTCCTGGGGCCCCCACCCCAGGTCCTTGCCAAGGCCGCAGGGCACAGCGAGGGCCTGGCAAAGGCGGCTCCTCAGACTTTGCCGTGGTTCCAGACCCTCCTAGGAGGCTGCTTAGGGTGGGCAGGCCCCTGGAAGCCGCTGCCAGGCCCTGGAGGGCACACCCTCCGGTTGCCACTGTCGTGTGGAAGCCCCTGGAAACGCGGGTTCCTCATCGGCAAGCTGGCGCCGGCTGGACTCCAGGTTGGGGCTCTTCCCGCTCCAGCATCACCCCCAGGATAACAGCTGAGCCCCGTAGCTGTCCCGGTGCAGGGACTCATGGGAACCACAAGGAGGAGCTTCCTGGGTGTCCCCAGAATCCAGTCAGCAGAGATTTCATGAGCAGTTACTATGTGCTTTCCCTGCTGCTCACCTCGCCTGCCCCAGGCTGGCCCAGACCCACCTCTGGCCTCGCCTGCCCCTGGTCCCCGGGGAGCCATCTCCAAAGACAGCCCCGGGTGTCCTGCCCCCACTGGCAGCCCGAGTCCCAGGCCCGTAGCCTCTCAAACCCGCATCCAACCACCACTCTACACCGGTCATCCTGGAGCCACACTGGTCACCCGAGGTCCCCTGAAGCGCCACCCAGCGGTGCGGGCCCCTGGGTCTGGCTGGAGCCCGAGGCTGGCTTTCTGTGGGCAGGGCTAACCCTTTCCCACACCCACTGCGACGGGGGCCGAGGCGGGCAGCGACAGCAGGCCCGTCACTGGTAGGTGTCTGCAGGCAGGGCACGCCCGTGGGGGCTCTGCTGGTGGGAGGCGCAGGCCGAGCCCACGTGCCCCTGTCTGGGGACTTGCCTGGCTCAGACCTTGGTGGGGGGAGCAGGCTGATCCTAGCATGACCCCGCCCCTTTCCTTCCGGGCCAGGTAACCTGGGCTCCCAGCTGGTGGAGAATAAGGAGGAGATGTACATCACCTCGGACTGCGGGAGGACCTGGCGGCAGGTAGGGTGTCTGTTCTGTGACCCTCCCCCTCCCAGCCTGAGTGGCTGGACACACAGCGCCTCAGCCACTGGCCGTTCCGATGGCTGGTGCAGGGGGGCGATGGACCTGACCGCTGCACACGCCACCCACCTCACCCTGCACGTCACACCAGGGCGCGAGTCCCAGGAGCAGTGCGTGGGGATGGCTCAGAGGCTTGCGCTGAGTGCCCCTGGGGGCTCAGGAGTGGGGGTACAGACAACCCCAGGGGTCCCAGCAGGGAGGCTGCCGGGCAGACAGTAGAGTCATGGAAGAGAGAATGGAGGAGGGGTAGTGTGGGGGTCCCGGTGAGCCTGTGCCGGGGGAGGCTCGGTGACACCCCGGGTGACCATCTGGTGTAGCAGCGCGGCCGAGGAAGGAAAGATGGGAGAGGGAGGGGAGATGCAGGAAGCGGTCCCCACCGTGGGGGGACCCCGCAAGGTCCCCTGTGCTCTCTGCAGCACCCACGAGGACTCACATGCCCAGGCGGGGACAGGGGCGACTGGCCACGTGGAAACAGTGGCTGGGGGAGGGGAGGCTGGTGGCGCCGCACCGGGTGCAGCAGCTGCAGCCGCTTGGGAGCCAGCCGGGTGCCGGCCGGGAGAGGGCCCAGCCCCCTCTGCCCTCGCCACTTCTTTCCAGAGAAAGAAAAAGGCCTTGTCTGGCCTGCTGTCTTCACTGCGTGACAGCCTCCACTTTAGACGCCTAAGAAAACGCTCCAAAGCTCGGGTTCCGGCCGTGCGTGTCCTGCCGAGCCCCCAGTCACGGCCCGCCCGGGGGCCGCTGGACAGTGCTGTGCATCCCCAGTGCACCGCCCTCGCCTGCAGCCTTGATTGATGCTTTTTTTTTTTTTAATAATATGCAAGAAACAGAATTTTGAAAAGGGCAAAAGAGATTTGTCACATTATAATATTTCTATTTCATAAAACTAGCGAAGCGTGTCCAAACTTTCCGAAAGGGCACGCCCGCCCGTCTGGCAGAGGAGCCCCAACCGGGCCGGACAGACGGGCGGACGCCACAGCAGCCTTCTCGGTCCACGGAAGCCACTGGCCAGGCCTCCCGGGGCCACCGGTGTCAGGCTGCTTGCTCAGGCTGCGCACCCGGGAATGGACGTCTGCCTTCCCGGGAGACTGTCCGTCCAAGGCTGGGGGTGGGGCCTGCTTCCTTCCCGAGTGATGGGGCGGTGGGGGCCCCTCGTGTGCTGGGGAGGGGGGGGAAGGGCACCCACGTGAACGCGTGTGCGTGTCAGGGGACGGAGAGCTGCTGGAGCTGGATTTGGAGCCGACTGGGGTAGGGGATGCCAGGGACAACGGGGGGCGGGGGGCCGAGGGCAGGCAAGGCCAGAGGGTCAGGCGGGCTCCGCCAGACCACCAGGCCCGCGGTGAGACATCCCGAGAGCACTCGGCACGCGAGCTGCAAACGCCGGCGCGTGTGCTGCTGAGGGACGTGATGTTTTCAGAATGCGAGCTCCCTGGGCGGTCGAGCACAGCCGTCAGAAAGCGTGCGGGGGCCCCCCCCAGAGCCCGGGCCGGGGGCCGTAGGAGAAGGAGAAATGGGGTTGGGGCCGCCTGCCTCTCTGTCCTGCTGCCTGGGGCCGCGGGGGCACACACGGCCGTAGCCGTGGGTGTTCAAAGCCCGTGTGACCCTGCCGGTTACAGAGTCCCAGGCTCATGAGAGTGGGACTGTCTGCATGTGTCCCCTGGGGTGTCTGGGAGGCACTCGACTCCCTGGTGGGCACGGGAGCACCGCCCTGCCTATCCTTGAGGGAGGAAGGTGGCAAGACTCGGGTCTGAGCTCAGTGTGGTTGTGCCCACACAGCACTGTGCCCAGAGGGCGGCTCGGTCCCGGCAGGTGAATCCAGCTCAGGAACAGTCAGGCTCTGAGAACGCGCTTCGGCTTCCCTCTCCCGGCGGCCTCCTGCGGGAGACCACAAGTGGAGCGGGGAACGAGGGTGCCCACCTCCCGGGCAGTGGCCCCTGCGAAGTCAGAGGCATCGGGAGCAGTGCCCACGGCGTAGGCAGGCGTATTTGCTGCTGTGTGCCTCTTGTTCAGCATCGCAGGACCGAGCATGACTCCTGCCACCCACCTAGCAGCCCAGCTTCTCCTTGAATACCCCCTGAGACGGGGAGCTCACCCTTTCCTGGAAGAGAAGCCGTCTGATTCAGAACTCACTTCCCCCAGCACCCGAGAGAGCTCTAAAGGGGAAATCTCTTTATGCCGCACCCCAACCCCGATTCAACTTGGCAGGTCTCACTGACCTTTGCAGGTGGAAGTCCTGGCCCACCACTGACAATTGAGCCCATGCCGCCTTGTCCAGCCTTTGTTGTCCCTGGACACACTGTTCCCTGTAGCTCCAGGCCCTGCACATGCTCTTCCCATTGCCCTGGCCCCTCCTGAGACCGATCCAAATGCCACTTGCCCCGTGGCCCCCTCCCTGGGGTGCCCAGTGACTCAGACCTAGAGTTTCATTGGAACTCCCCACCTTCTGTCCCCCAGATGTGGGCAGGACCCCGTGCCATTGATGGGACCCCTCATCGCGGCACTGCGTGGGCAAGTCACTATGTGGCGGTGCTCCGCCTCCTGGGGGGTCTCCCCTGGGCTGTGGATTCCTGGGGGCCCAGACTTTCCTTCCTGCCTCTGGTCCCAGCACCCCGAGAGGACCTGGAGCTCTGGGTCTGTTAGGTGGGTGGACAGGGTGGGGAGAATTGTGACAATGTCTCCTTCCTGGTACCCTAGAAAGTGCTGGCTGTCACCTCCCTCACCCAGGAATCTCAGTCTCTACTGATGTGGCCTCAAGCAGCTTACCCTGAGCTCACGGCTCGGCCAGAGGACGCAGGCACACCGAGGCCTCTGATCCCCTGAGGCTGTGGCCGTTCAGTCGGCAGCAGCGAGCACCGTGGGGCAGGTCTGGGGAGGACCAGTGTTAGTGCTCTGGCACCAGGGAGGGCTTCCTGGAGGAGGCAGCGCTTGAGCTGAGCCTTCATGTCAAACCGGGGTTGATGTGTGTCCTAACTGCTTTTCTAAATTCTGTTCTGTCCCAAATCCGCGTTGTCAGCCTCTTTGGCGTGTAGTGTTTCGTGTGGAGAAGACCTCCGCAGCACGTCTCTCTCTGGCCTAGAAACACGCATCCTCCGCCCGGCCCACGCGTGCTGAGCCTGGGTGCTGTGGCACAGCGTGGGGGTGGCCTGGGCACGCGGGAGGCCTCCGCCAGCACCCCCAGCCTGCGTGTGGATGGTTCCGCTCCCCGCGACCGACCCCGACCCTGAACAACCTGTGGCCCTTCTCTGGTGCCGTCCCCTCTCTCCCGCAGGTGTTCGAGGAGGAGCACCACATCCTCTACCTGGACCACGGCGGCGTGATAGTGGCCGTCAAGGACAGCTCCATCCCCTTGAAGATCCTCAAGTAACGTCGGGGGTGGGGCTTCTTCCTTTCACCTGGAAGCCCCTCAGAGCGTTCCTCGGGGCGGCCCCCTCCCGGGCCCCAGGACCATGGCACTCCACCCCACCAGCCACGGGTGGCGGCGAGCTCAGCACGCCCTCCCCTGCAGCTGCTCCCGGCCGGGCATGGGGACACAAGGAAACGAGGGATGACAGGCCAGAGGGAGCCCGAGGGAGGGCAGGAGCTGCGGGGCCCAGAGGAGGCCCCACCACAGTCTGGGGGAGCAAGGAGGGCCTCCTGGAGGGGGTGACATTAAGCATCAATAGGAATTCTTTAATAGAGGAGGTGGGGCCAGACAAGGGAGCCAGCGGCCTGTGCCCAGGGGAGGGCTGGTCTGCCAGCAGCTTCAGACTTCTGAAAGGCTGTTGTGGAGAAGCGAGTGCGGGTATGAGCTTCAGGTCCAGAAGGCGGAGTTGGGGAGCTGCCAGGAAGCCCGTATCACTCTACTCTGAAAAAGAGTTTTCCGCGCTTAGCCAGCAGCACCGTGATAACGCTGCACTGGGACACGGTCAGCCGTTGTCCCTGGCCTGGCATCCCCTGGGCCAGACTCTGGCACTGGGTGGGTCTGCCATCCAGGGGGGCCCAACCAGCACACCCAGGGCTCCCTGGCTTGGGGCTGGCAGGCGGCCACAGCGGCCTCCGAGGAGAGAGCGAAGTCAGGGGTCCAGCTGGGGCCGGGGTGCTGGGCGGGCCCTGGGAGCAGGCACCGCTCCCGGCACACTGTTCTCCCAGCCGCCTCAGCTGTGTCCAGTGGGGCAGCCAGTCCAGGACACGGGGAGGGCTCCTGCCGCCTGGTGGACAGCGACCTTCCCTCTGGCAGGTTCAGCATGGACGATGGCCACACCTGGAGCACCTACAACTTCAGCAGCACCCCCATGTTTGTGGACGGGCTGCTGAGTGAGCCAGGGGAGGAGACGCTGGTCATCACGTGAGTGCCCAGGGCAGGGGGCAGCGCTGACCCCCAGGCGGGCCATGCGGAGGGCTCCCACGGGCCCCCGTGGCTCTGAGGCGGACTCAACACTGACTGCCAGCCCACCCGCCCTCCCGCTCACCTCACCCTCACCTGCCTCCTCTCGTCCCTGACGGCCGTGGTGCCCTCCCGCCGCAGCCGCGGCAGGTGGCCTCCAGTCTGTCCCTGTGCAGACACATCCGTCACCTGCCCGGGTCACTGGCTGTTGAGAGGTGGAACCGAGAGTCAAGGCTGCCTCGGGCCCCTTCCACCTCCCGAGCTGACAATTCCTGTGCCTGTTACCATTGACCTTGTTCTCTCCACGGGCCGTGGGCCCCTGTGAGGACTCGCTGCCCGAGGAGGACCGAGACCAGGCCTCCATAAGGCGCCTTCCCTTCCCCTGCAGCATCTTCGGCCACATGAGCTACCGCTCGGAGTGGGAGCTCGTCAAGGTGGACTTCCGCCCGTCCTTCTCCAGGACGTGCCGCGGGGACGACTACGGCTCCTGGGAGCTGGCCGACCTGCAGGTGGGCCGGGCACAGGCCGGGCGGGCGGGCGCCCACGGGCCACTCCGCCGGGCACCGTCCCCGCCCCACGAGGCCGTGCAAGCCTCTCCTCTTCAAAGAGTCTTCCCCGATCCCGGACTTCCCCGAGATGCCCAGTTCTTCTGGGGTTTTCCTGCCGCTTCTGGGCGCCGGGGCTGCTCTGGCTGCTCTGGGCTCAGTCCCACTCGGAGGCGCAGGTCCCCAGGCCCCAGGCCACCCAGGGAGTGAGATGTGCTTGGGGTTCAGGGTTGTCCCGATTGTAGGAGGGCGACAGGGTGCATGTGCCCCTAGCGCCCCGAGCCGACCGGGTGGCCCCCTTCCCGTGGTCTCAGCACACAGCTGTTCCTGCAGCGTCAGGAATAGTGTTTGTTCTCGCGGGAGGTGACAGGGACCAGAGATGGCCTCCCCTGCAGTTCAGGTCTGGCCGTGCTCCCAAGGGGGTGGCAGGGAGGCCGGGATCGCGGAGTGGGCACCCTGTCCCTAGTACTGCCACAGCGCCTGTTTCGGGGTCACTGACTGAGGACTCGCTGTGTGGCCACAGGAGATCTCTGGGCCGTGGCTCGTCCCAGCTTCTGCATGGGCTCTGGTACCCCTGGGCCCAAGGAACTTAAAGAGGTCCTGTTTCCAGCAGCCGTGTCCCCTCAAGCCTGGATGGAGCTTAAATGGCACTTCTTCCAGGAAGCCTTCCCTGACCACCCGCTCTGGGCCCCGAGCTTACCTCCCTGAGTGCTTGTGGATGGCGTGGGAGGGAGCCTGCCCCAGCTTGCCCTTAGGTGCGCCCCTTTCCTCCTGGGCCTTGGTTTCCCCATCTGTGAAAGGCCACAAACGCCTCATGCTGCCACCACAGGGCGACCGCTGCCTCATGGGCCAGCGCAGGAGCTTCCGCAAGAGGAAGGCCACGTCGCTGTGCATCAACGGGAGAAACTTCACGTCGGCGCTCACGTCCCGCGTGTGCCCCTGCCAGGACTCTGACTTCCACTGGTGAGGCCCCCGTCCCGCTGGGGGACAGGGCACAGGCCAGGCAGGGAGGGCCAGGGCCGCCGCCGCTTCTATGACCTGGCCTCATTCTGAGGCTAGAGCTGGGTCACACGGTCCAGCCCGCACTGAAGGGAGGGGCGTTGAAGAGCTCCTGGGCCTGTTGGTGAAGCCCCCGTAGGCGACCCGCTGGCACGGGGAGGAGCCAGGACGGCGGAGGGCATGTTGGGGCCGGCTGTGCCCTCCCAGCCCCTCCTCCTCCAGGCGTGGACTCTGCTCCCTGCCCTGCTTCAATCTCCCGTGGTGCCCTCTGCCCACAGGAAAGTGTCCGAGTTCCAGAGCCCAGTTCACGAGGCCTCTGCCCCCTGCCCGCCTCCCTCCCCAGCTGTCCTCACCCCTCGCCATCCTGTCCCTTACATTCCGCCACCTCCCCCTGCGCCCCCTGCACCAACGAGATAGGGCCGGCCCCCCGCAGCGCCCCTCTCCTCTCTTTCCCCGGCTGTCTCCTGCTCTTGTTTTCAGACTCAGCTCACCACCTCCAGGTAGCCTTCCAGGACACCCAGGCTGGGCTCAGTGCTCTCCCTCGAGTTCCCAGCATCACCTTTGCACCCCTTCCCACCTGGGACACACTGTGGGCTCCCCACCCATGTCCCACTCCAGTACAGGGGCCGTGTGGGCCGCTCTCGGTGCCCCCCCCCCAGGCCTGCCTCCTAACGCAGGCGCTTTCTTCCCCCAGCGACTACGGGTTTGAGCGCTCCCCCTTTTCCGAGTGCTTGGCCGACTTCTGGTTTCACCCCCTGTCTCCCCCTGACGACTGCGTCCTGGGCCGGACCTACACCAGCAGTCTCGGGTGAGTGCGCCTGGGCCTCTCCTGGTCCAGCTCCAGGGGCAGAGCCGTGGTGACCGCCAGCTGACATTCTGCCTGGGTCCCGCGGTTCCCTGTGTGGGGTCGGGGGAGAAAGGTCAGGGCTGAGAGGTCCTGTTTGCCTGGGCTCCTGAGGGTCACCCAGGCACTGACCCTCCAGGGCACTTGGGTTTGAGCCCACGCTGGCCAGCAGCAGGGAGCGACAGGCACGGAGCTGGCTCTGAACAAAGACAGCAGGCAGAGCAGGGCCGAGGCCTGAGGCCGCAGGGGCTGATTCTCCCCAGGGAAGTAACACCCCTCCCCGGTCCTCCCGAGCTGCTGCGGTGCCAGGCCCTTCCCCACGTACCCATGCAGGTGAAGCGGCTCAGAGCTGGGCTGGAGGTGCTCACACTCTGTGTAGGGCTCAGCTGGAACGGCACTTCCTCCGGGAAGCCTTCCCTGACCACCTGCCCTGAGCCTGCACTGCCCTCTGTCATAGTACACTCAGCTGTTGTCCTAACTTGGCCAGCCATTCTCCCCGCTCTGAGGGCATCAGCGAGTGGGAGCAGTCGCGACACTTGTCCCCCGCCACAGGCTGATCGCGCTAAGGGGGAGTAATGCACTGAAACGGCAGGTCCCTAAGCGGCGACCCTGCGGCATGAGGAGGCCTCGGCATGGCCCCGTCTGCAAGCCCTGCATCCGAGTTTTGCGGACTTGTCCGACAAGTCCTCCCCAAAAGGGGGTCACCGAAAGGTGATTCAATAAACACAATGTTTTCATCTTTAAAAAAAGTCCCTCTTCCCCTTGAGGAATTTTGAGGGGGAAAAAAGCCTATGGGCTTATTAGGAAGTCCCGTTACTGCGCCCAGGACGGGGGACATGTGTCCCAGGAGGCCATGAGAGTCAGACTGGCTGCCTCAGGGGCCCCCTCAGCACCAAGAGCGGCAGCCGTCAGCAGCAGCAGTAGCGGTGTTACAAGGAATCTGATCCAATGTGGAACGGTCCCCCGCGGCTCTGAAGCAGGTCCTGCCATTTCTGGCCGTCCACCCCGAGCCCCCGTTTCCCACCTATACAGCGGGGCGGAGGTCGCAGTCAGGCAGAGCCGGGAGGAAGACGAGCTGGGGAGGGAGGTCTAGGCCAGGGCCACCCCTGGGTGACAAGCGGGTCTCCGCCTGGCCGTGGGGCCTGTCCCCCCACCCCCCACCTCTCAGGGCAGGCCCTGACTGCTCTCCGCCCGCAGGTACCGGAAGGCGGTGTCCAACGTGTGCAAGGGCGGCGTGGACCTGCAGCGGAGCCCGGAGCAGCTGCAGTGCCCCCTGACCCCGCCCCGGGGCCTGAAGGTCAGCGTCCGCGGAGAGGTGGCGGCCGTGCGGCCCTGGGAGGACGTCCTGTTCGAGGTGCAGCAGGAGCAGGTGAGCGCCGCCCGGAGGGCTGCCTGGGGGCGGGGGCCCCTCCCCAGGCCCAGAGCCCGGACAGCAGCAAGAAGACGGAGCAGGAAGAGTGAGGAGAGAAGGGTGGGTGTGGCAAAGGGGGCGCATGTGCCTGACAGTGACGTGGGGCTCGTTCCTGTGGGTGGCAACAGGGGCTTTGAACCTCTAATTACATTGATTCAGTTAATTTGGAATCTTAGGATAGCAGAACGTTAAAAAACAAAGTATTACTTGCAATCCCACAACCAAAGATAAATCCTGTAAGTAGCAGTTAGATGGAGCGACGGCCCCCCCAGAAGGTGCCCAGCCGTGTCACATGAAAACGGAGGCAATGACTGAAGAAGACACAAGACACCTTGTACACAGGACAGGGACGCCTCCGTCCCCTTCAGAGCAGGCACCTGGGGACTCACACAGCTCTCCCATCGCCTTCAGCTGCTCTGTGGTATTTTCCTGAATCTCACCGACGGTCTGAAATCTCTTCCCTCTCAAAGGTGTTTTTAGTTTTATGAAAAGCTACAAGTCTCAGGGTGTCAAATCTGGGCTGTAGCGGGGCTGAGTCACCTGGGTGATTTGATGTTTCACCAAAAAACTCTGCATGGGAAGGGATGCATGAGTGGGCACGTTGTTGTGATGAGGCTGCCGGTCACCAGTTGCCCACGGCTGCGGCCTTCTGAATCATCTGAATGGTTTCCGCAGAGGAATGTTCAAGCTTCATGCAAAATTTGAGGCAGATTCATTGCTCTACTCGCTCAGTTATTTATTTATTTATTTTAGACAGAAGGGAAGGGAAGGAGACAGAGAAGCAGAGAAACATCAATGTGTGGTTGCCTCTCACGTGGCCCTCACTGGAGACCTGGCCTGCAACCCAGGCATGTGCCCTGACTGGGAATCGAACCGGGACCCTTTGGTTCCCAGTCCGCACTCAATCCACTGAGCTACACCAGCCAGGGCTCACTCAGTCACTTTGAATGTGACAGCCACACAGCACACACGCTCACTCAGTGGTGTCTACACCCCCCCCCCCCGACTACTGCAGTGAAGTCGTCACTGTTCACACAGGTGCATTCAGTCCACTCTCCTCGGCTGCCAGGTTACATCGGTGTTGTGCAAACCGTTCTCATTATGTTAACAATGGCTGGACTTCTTCCGGACAGACCTCAGCACACACGTGTGCACACACACACACACGTGCATATAAATTTCCTGTGAGTCTCTGAATCTTTTCCTTCTTTAGCACAAGTGTTATATTTTCTTCTGATTTTTAAAAATAATGTATACTCATTATAAAACATTTGAAAAACACATAAAATATCAAGAATATAAATATCACCCGAACTCCTGTCCCCCGTGGTAATTAACAATGGTTAATTTTTGTGTTTCCTTCCCATCTTTTTACATTAATTTGTAGCCTGCCCATTTTTTTCAGATTATACAAGTAACAGTTGCGGGTTGTAGAACATTGAAAAACAGAAATTAGGAAAACGTGCAAACACGTGGGTGATTCAAAATCACCCAAAAGCACAAAGCAGAAGTCAGAGCCACGGCTTCCGCGGGGGGCACCCCGGGCGGGCCTGGCCCAGGTGTGCGCGGCTCTGCTGGGTGGGCGCTCTGGTCTCCGTCCGGAGCTGCCCTTTGGAGGACAGTGCCGGGGCCTTTCCCGTCGGAGAGCAGGGAGCCCGGACGGGACACAGCTGCCCAAGCGCGTGCCAGGCCGCTGGGCACTGTCCACACGCTGCCCCCCATGCCCCCTTGCTCCTGAGAACCCGCCCGATGGCTGGGGCACTGACTCGGACCGTGACCTCACGGCCGAGGCCCCCGGGACAAGCGACAGAGACAGCTCTGGGTCCCAGGCCCAGGGATTCCAGGCGGGCAGCACCTAGCCCTGGCCCTGGGCCTAAGGCTCCTGCCCTGAGCCTCTGGGGGCTCCAGGGCAGAGGCAGGTGGCTCCCCTCGTGGCAGGATCCTGGGGTGGCCAGAAGATGAAGCCCCCTGCTTGGCCTGGGGCCTCCTGGACCCTCAGGGTGGACCCAGCCATGCCCTTCCCAGCCCCCCCCCCCCCCCCCCCTTCTAGGACTCTAGGACAGACTTCTAGGAAAAAGTGGTCTCTGCCGCCCCCTAGAGGCTGGAATCTGGGCCACTCAGTGCCGTCTGCGAGACAAGGGGATGGGGACAGGACGAGCCTATCGGCCCACTGCCCCCAGAGGACCCTTCACTGCCTGTGCGGGGCCAGAGGAGGGGAGGGGGATGCCGAGAGATGCTCGCAGGAGGGAGAGCTCTCCCACGGCTCGTGGCTGCCCAGAACCGGCTGCCAACTTCCTCGTGGAAGCCGGGGAGGAGTGTGGGAGTGTGGGGTGGGGCCTGTACACACACTAACACTCACACTCACTGACTCACGTGTACACTCACACAGACACCTCTGTACACTGACATACACACACACTGCACACCTACAGCGGCCCAGCGGGCGTGGACAGAGCACTGGATTGGGAGTTCACTGAATGTGTAAGAATCAGAAGTCGGATCTGACGGAGAACCTGGCAGTGGCCCCGTGTACCCCGGCGGCTCAGACACCCCCGTGGAGGGTGGGTGGTCTCAGCAGACGAGCCTCCCCCAGGGCCTTGCACCCGGTACAGAGCCAGCCCACGTGGACCTGCCAGACAGAGAGGTGGAAATCCTTCAGCGAGGAGCTAGGAGAGTGGGGCCCAGGGCCGGGCAGAGCCCTGGAGCTGGCCCCAGAACACTGTCCCCACGGGGAGTTTGCTCTGAGAGACCAAGTTGGTGATGGGAAAAGGCGAGGGGCCCCCGAGGAGACGCCTGACGACCACGTGTGCAGGACGGGCCGCTCCCCAGACGCGCGAGGAACTCTCGGGGCTCGGGGGTAAGAGAGACATGATCCAACTAGAAAATCAGCAAAGGACAGCAAGGGGCCTTTCACCCGAGGGGCGTGCCCAGGGCAGATGTGCAGAAGGTGTCCAGTGCCGTCGGCCCTCGAGGAAATTCGAGGTCAGCTGCAGTCAGGCGTCACTGCGCACCGGCCCGAGCAGCTGGGAGAAGAAAGAGTGGCTACTCCAGTGCTGGCGGGGACACTGGCTCACTCGCAGTGACCAGGGGGAATGCGAACTAGAAACGGCCGCTCTGGGAAAGCTGGCGGTTCCTTAGAAACAGCTGAGCCTGCAGCTCCCGTGGGCCTCGGCAGTGACGCCCCCGGGCGTCTGTCCCGGAGACACGGAGACCTGTGTTCACACAGGAACCTGGGCGCGAGCGTTCCTGGCAGCTTTGTTCCTGAGAGCCAGCAACCGGACACAGCCCAGGTGTCCTCCTGGGGTGACAGGGTGACACACGGAGACCCCAGTCTGTGGAGTCCCTCTCGGCCACAGGGTGGAGCCGCCTGCCGGACACGCCGCCCCCGGGAGCCTCTCCCGAGAGTCAGGCTGATGGAGGGGCCAGCGCCCAGCGTGGACACTCGTCCTGACTCTGTGTGGGGGACGTTCTCAGAGGGACCCAGTCACAGGCACGGAGGACAGGTGTGCAGTCGCCAGGCAGGCAGTCGGCAGGCGACAGGCAGCGGTGTGGCCACCAAGGGCGGCTGGGAGGGCTGAGTGGTGACCCTGTGGCGGGCTGTCCATCATCGCGGTGGCGGTGTCCTATCCGGTGTCAGTCCTGGGGAGACAGGGCTCAGGGGACACGGGCTCTGTCCACTTCCTTACAACGACAAGTGCGAATTCCCAAGAGTCTCAGAATAAAACCTTTGCTTGTACGTGTTCAGCAGGAAGCCAACACCGCAGAGCAGAGCGGCAGGCAGTGCGCCCAGGTGCGGCGGCGCCAACCGCACGGCATCCCCTCCCGTCTTTTCCTCGCTGCCCTCCGTGCGTTCAGCTTCTGCCGCAGTGTGCTGCACTGCTTCCCGGATTAGGAAAAATCGACAAGTCGTTCTGCCCAAGTAACAGGCACAAACAGCTACAAGTGCTTCGGTGTATCCATTTGAAGGCGGGAACACAGGGTCCCCAGGGTTGGGTGCGGCCCAAGTCAAAGCCACGAGGCCTGGCTCCCGTCACAGGCACCTCCTGCTTCATGGACACAGAACAGAAAACCCCCACTTCTAGGAGCCAGGTGGACTGCAGACCTTGAGACCCTGCCTGCCCCCCACCTAGCGCCCCCCTCCTTGCCATGAGAACACTGGGCAGCGAGCTAGCCTGCCCAGTTCGGGGCTCACAGCACCTCAGTCTTCCAACCTGTGAAATGAGTGCAATGAGACGCGTGGGTACAGGTTCCAGAGGCTGTCGTGACGAACGGCCACAAACTGGGTGGCTTAGAACAGCGTCACTTCTCCCAGCTCCGGAGGCTGCAGGTCCCAGATCGAGGTGCCAGCAGGGCTGGGCCTCTGAGGGCACCAGAGGGGGGTCCTTCCTGCCTCTTCCACCCCTGGGGGCTCCAGGCGTTCCCTAGTTTGTGGCCACATCAGCCCGGCCTCTCCTCTGCCTTCGCGTGGCCTTCTGGCCTGTGTCTCGGATCTCCCTTCCTCCATAAAGACGCCAGTCCTTGGACTCATGGCCTCTCCTCGTTCTGTGTGGCCCCCTCTTAACTAACATCTGCAAAGACGCTAGGTCCAAATAAGGTCCCCTTCTGGGGTCCCAGTGATGGTGAATTGGGGGAGGACAGACACTATCCAGCCCATCACGCCGTTTTTGTGGAGAAAGTCGACCTGAGCCATGTAAAGTGGACTCTCAGGCGTTCAGGCGCGGCAGACATGAAATGAGGCCTTCTACATGGAACCGGTGTCCTGGGTGTTCCTGCGGGGACTTGACGGGTGGCAGGAAGGGGATGGCGGAGGGGGAGGGAGACGAGACGCCCTGCCTGCTGGGAAGTTGCTGTTTCTGTCGCTCGCATCTCTAGGCCTCTGAGCAGCAGGCAGCCGGTATTGGCAGGCCAGTGCCCCAGCGGGAAGTGTCCGGGCGATGAGGCAGCTGTGGGGACTCAGTGCCGGGAAGAGGCAGCCGTGGTGGGAGCACCCCTGCCCAGACCGAGCCCTGGGGATCAGTCCCGGCACCGCATTTCCTGGGACAGAAGGAAAAGTCAGGGACCACAGGGTCAGGGGCAGAGGTTTTCTCTGTTGCCTTGGAGACTTCAAGAGTCTTCATACGCGTATCCCTCCCTAGGCCTGTTACTGAAGCCCCCGCACACGCAAGGCCCCTGGGCCCCCTCCTGGCTCCTGGCTCAGGCTCTGGGGGCCTCCCCTGGCCGCCCCCGGCACTGCCACCGGGGCCTCACCCTTGACCTCGCCACCAGACCCCTCTCTGCAGCTGGGTGATTGCCCCAGAGTGTACCCCGGCTCCCGCTCCCACCCTCCTGCATCTCTGGAACACTGGGCCTGTCCACCTGCCTCAGCCGGCACTGGGGGCTGGACCCCGAGGGCAGGGCGCGGCCAGCCCCCTGTCCTGAGGGCAGGAGTGAGGGAGTGGTCGAATGAACTGGCCTTGAGGTCCCCCCAGTGCCTCCCTGGTGTTGCCTGCAGGGCGACGTGCTGACCACCGTGTACCACGTGGACCTCGGCGATGGCTTCAAGGCCGTGTACACGAACCTCACGCTGACCAAGGAGCCCATCCGGCACTCCTACGAGAACCCCGGCGTCTACCGCGTGTCTGTCAGAGCGGAGAACCTGGCCGGGCACGACGAGGCGGTGCTCTTTGTCCAGGTCACCTGTAAGTCATCCCCCCTTGGAGGCCAAGAGTCACTCCCAGTGACAGAACCCAGTCCTGGAGAAATGGAGGGAGTCCCTCAGAGTGGCTACTGGTCCTGCCCATTCCTCACACTTGAGGCCAAGGGCAGGGAGTCAGGCAGGCCGGGCTCAAGTCCAGACCCTGGTGGTCTGCACAGTAGTCGGGTTGGTGGTGGTGGTGACCGTGGTGGTGGTGGTCACAGTGAA
>PVJI01029285.1:0-15478 GCA_004026765.1 Micronycteris hirsuta
TAACTTCTTACAGCTTAGAAAAGAAGGAGCAGAGCCCTGGCTGGTGTAGCTCAGTGGATTGAGCGTGGGCTGGGAACTAAAGGGTCTCGGTTCGATTCCCCGTCGGGGCACATGCCTGGGTTGCAGGCCAGGTCCCCAGTGAGGGCCACGTGAAAGGCAACCATACATTGCTGTTTCTCTCCCTCTCTTTCTCCCTCCCTTCCTCTCTCTCTGAAAATAATAAATAAGTTCTTAAAAATTAAAAAAAAAAAAAAAAGGAGCAGAGACAAGATTCAAACCCAGGCAGTCCAACAGGAGAGCTGAAGGTCTTCCACGCTCAATTCTGTTCCCTGGGGAGGTGGCTAAGAGAGGGTGAAGGGCTGGAGGCTGGATAAGCAAGAGGGGGCTAATGTAAAAGACCCTGAGAACGCGCTGGGACTGGGGAGTGAGGAGGAGGCAGCGCTAGACCTGAAAGGGTAAGATCTGATAGTCAGGGGCAAGGTCCTGGGGCTAGGACTCCGGAAATGAAAGAGATGATGTCTGCCTTCTAGGAGCTGAGGGTTTATTGAGAGAACAAATATAAACCGCAGGTAGATGACCAGAACTAGGTCAGTAGTAATGACACCACCACCAGTGTGAGACTTCCTGTGCTGGTCATCTACTGCCGCACAAAGCCACGCCCAAACACTGGTTTAAGATAGTCCTCTACTTTGCCTATGCATCTGCAGTTTGGGCAGGGCCTGGGGATTGGGGGTCCGCTTGAATCTGCTCCACGTGGCACCAGCAGGGGTGGCTTGAAGGTTGGGTGTCGCAACGATCTGAGGGTCTGTTCACTTACATGTCTAGCAGTTGAAGCTGGTGGTCAGCTGAACACCTACACGCTGTCCTCTCTGTGCCGCTGCTTGGCCTCCTCCCAGCACAGTGACTGGGTGACATCATTAGTCATTAGGGAACGCAGATTAAACCACAATGATATACCACTACAGACTTAGTAAGTAGCATGTCTAAAATAAAAAAGACTGGCTGTACCCAGTGTTGTTGAAGATACTCATACAACCACTGTGGACAACGGCTTGGCAATTTCTTAGGTAGTTAAACACACACCATATGCAGCTCCCACGCATTCACCCAGGACAAATGGAAGCACATGTCCGTTACAGAGACGTACGCATGAATGTTCGCAGCAGCTTTATTGAACCAGCCCAAAATGAGAAACAACTCAAACGTCCACCAACAGGTGAACGGGTAAGTCAATTATGGCAAAGCTATACAATGAAATACAGTTCAGCAACAAGAACAAATTAGCTATTATACATGCAACACCATGGGTGGCTCTCAAAATTATTATGCTGAATGAAGTCAGACAGAAGCGAATGTGCAGTACGGTTCACTTTATATAAAAGTCTAGAAAACGCAAACGAACCCACAGTGGCGGAAAGCACCAGGGCTGCCTGGAGTGCTGAGGGTGGGGTGGGGGGAGGGACGCCGAAGGGGCACAGGGACACTGTATGAGTTGACAGATATGTTCAATCTTTCGATAGTGGTGGTGGTTCAACAGGGGTATACATATCACAGTTTACCGAACTGGTCACTTCCAATATGTGCGGTTTACTGTGTCAAATATGTCCATTTTTAAAATAAATAAGAGGATGGACAGGAAAGGAGGTCACGTGGGATGGGAAGTGCCGTGGCGGCCACCTAGGGAAATACAACCTACTCGTTCCCCGAGTGTTCCCAACATGCCAGGCACTGTGCACGCTGAGTGCTCTACAGGACTGTCCCTGAGTCACCCAACCCCACCTGAGGGGCAGATGAGCAGGTGGCCAATTCTCTATTATCATCTTGACTGTCATCACAGAGCCACGAGGTCTTGGTCTGTGGCAAGAAGGGTGTCACAGGGCTCTGCTGACCAGGACCTCAGGGCTTTTCTATCTGAGCAGCAACAGGAACTGCTGCCGACTTCTTGGGACTGTAATGAGACAGAGCTACCCCGTATGGAGCAGCAGGAAGAGGCAGTGAGGAGGCGGCTCTGTGGGTGGAGGTCACCTCTCTTCAGCAGAGGTGAGCCCCCCCTTCTGCTATCTGAGTCCCTTTGGACAGTAGGTACCCGTCTAGCTAGCATCTTTGGGTAACGGAATCCACCCCTCCTCTGGGAACCACCATGTGAAATCCTTAAAGATGAGCTGACATTGCCTTCCCTTTACCAGCCCTCACCGTTAGCTTCTAGAGGGGCACAGGAACCCAGGCCTGGCGAGCCTCCTGCCCCCAGTGACTGGTTCACGCAGTCACATTATCCAGACTCTGGTCAGCCAGCCTCAGCCTTGGACCGGTGCCCTAGGTAACGGGAAGGAAATTCTCCCTTTCCCCTGGGGTGGCTAACCTGGCAGACTCCAGTCTTGGGTGTCGGGTGGACATTTCTCCACCACATGTGGACAGACTGCCTGAGAACCAAACCGAAAACAGGGAGGAAGAACAAACCAAAAACAGAGAGGAGAGAAGGAAAGGGATGTGTTTCTGATATCACAGCTAAAGTCTGAGGTTCCAGCCATGCCTGAAGCTGGGACCTCCCCAGGACTTCTGTTTCATGGGCCAATAAACCACCTCCTTTGCTTAAATCAATTGCAGTTGGGTTTTCTGTTCCTTGCAAATGAAGTGGTCCCCTGCCCTTCTTCACCCCAGCACTCACATGTCCCACCCCCTCACCTCCAGAGCCCAGACTTTCGGAGATCTGGATATTGGGGTTGGCCCACAATTGCACTGCATCTGTTTGCCCCAACCCTTCACACCTAGGCAGGGAGCAGATACCAAGCCTTTGGTTTTGGGGCTACACGGAGGGCTGTGTGAGAAGTGCTATGCCCTCTGCGCTGAGGTGGATAAGGAGATGTTAATCCAACCAAGACTTCAGATAGGAGCCAGATGTCCCCGCCTGGTGGGGCCCTGCCCCGCTAGCTGCTGCTCCCTGCCTCGGGTGAGGCCCTCCCTTTTCCTCCTGCAGGTTTGGAGACTCTGTTCCTCCTTTTTAAAAGGGGTGGGGGCTGTCCAACAGGCACATTCTGCTTCAGGAGTGCATGAAGGAGAGGCCTCTTAGGCTGGGGAGAACACTGGAGGCCACAGGCCAGTGGACTCCTCACCCCCATCATGTGACCACAGGCCTGAGTGATGGGAGAGCACCAAGAAAGGCAGAGGTCACTGGAGAAAGCACCATCTGCCAGGTGTCCGGGCTGCACCTGCAAGACAGGTGGGGCTTGGGAAGGGCAGCTGAGGGATATGAGGAAGGGCACCAGGCAGAGAGGTAGTGCTTTGGGGGGGGGGATCACCTAGGCAATACTGTCCAACTAAGCTCAACATAATAGAAACAGCCAACACTGATTAAGCACCATATGCTAGACTTTCACCTCACTGAACCCTTATGACAAGTCTGTGAGGTAGGTGCTATGGTCCGCGCTTTAGAGGTGAATCTGGGGCTTAAATAACTTGTCCCCAGTCACACAGCCAGGGCTGGTAGGACTGACCTGGAGGGAGGAGGGCGGATGGGAGGACTGCTGTGCCCCAGGAAAGTGCAGGACCAGGAGGTGGAGGCTGGTTTGCGGGCTGGTGCAGCCCCCTCGGAGATGGAGAAGAGGGCGGCAGCCTGCTCCCCACTCTAACTGTGGGAAGACCAGAGAGACACTGAGGAGTCCCCAGCAAGTGGTTTCCCTAGGATCACATGTACTGGAGATCGGGTGGAGGCAGTTAGGGAGAGAGGTGCCAAGGACTAGGACTGAAGGCACTGGAGGGGCTGCTGGGACAAGAGGGAGGAGGAGGAGCAGCCCAGGGTGGGGAGGACAGAGGCCGTGGCTTCGAGACAGAAGCGGGCAGGACTCAGTCCGCAGAGAGGCCAGGAGAGATGAAGGGAGGAGACACCATTAGGCATGGGGTCTTGGTGTTCATGTGTGGTGGGGGAGAGGAGCCTGTTCTTTCCAAATGTAAAACCTGTTATTTTCGTCTGACTGTGATAGTAAAGCATGAAAAATACAACTAAACAGGAGTAAAAATATTAAAAGGTGCAAGACTTCCCATAATCCTAAACCCACATACTGCTACCATTAGTGGCTTCAAAATAGATTTCCTTTAGAATTTGAAGATTTTGAAATATGAGCCAAAAAAGATAAATCCGTATGTATGAAGATTCCAATTGATACAAACCTTTGACAAATATTACCTGTTTTTTTTTTTTTTTCATTTTAGTTATTCAGGAGTGTGTGCAGTTTCCCTGATGACTGAAGAGATCGAACTGCTCCGTATGTTCATTGATGTTCTCGGATGTTCAAGTCTTTTGCCCATTTTCTATTGGTTTGTTTGACTTTTTCTTACTGATTTGTAGGTCTTTATATAATCTAAATAGGGCTCTTATGTGTGTTGTGAAATATCTTGTTCTTAAAGAGATTTTAAGTCAATATATATTTTAGAGACATTTTTATTTCTTTGTATGGATACTATTTATTTATATTTAACGAATACCCTTTCTAGTGATCTTCACATATTCCTTCATATATTTCAGTATTTTCAACTAAGGTCATTTCTCCTTTGTCCGGATTTTCTTTTAGGATTCCTTTTGTACAAGTCTGATGGGGACAAATTCTCTCAGTTTTTATGATCTGAGAACATCTTTAAAGGCTCTTTGCACTAGGTAAAAAAATTCTACGTGGGCAGTTTTGTTTTCACACCAGAACTTTAAATGAATCTTTTCATTGTCTTCTGGCTTCCATCATTTCTGATGAGAAATCAACCATCAGCCTTAGTTTTTAACTCAGTACAATAATCAGTATCAGCAAATGAACAATAAAATAGTATTTAACCTATTAATCTTCAAATTTCACCAATTCTCTCACCAATATTCTTTAGAGCAAAATTTAAAAAATTTCTGGCCCGGATCTGATCCAGGATCACACACGGCAATTAGTTTTCATGTCTGTTCAGTTTCCTCTGACCCTGAACCACTCCACAGTCCTTCTCTCCCAGGACGGAGGGCCGGCCAGTCACGTTACACACAGTCCCTCGGTCTGGTCGGCTGGTGCGCCCTCATGAGTAGATTTAGGCTCTGCATTTCTGAGAGGACACCACAAAAGGGATGCTGTGTTCTTTTTCAATGCATTCTAGCAAAGGCACATGGTATCTACCAGTCCCACTCCCTATGGTTATTCTGTCTGCTGGGTTTCTCCATGGTAATTTACTATTTTTTTCCTCTCGGTAGTTAACAAGTCATTTGGGAGGAGGTCCTTTGAGAGCATTCTGTTTTCAAAACACACACACAAAAACCAAAATAAAGCCCCCAAACATTCACCCATGAATTTTGTCACCTCCGATGCTTCTCGCCTGAGCAGTTACTACTGTGGTGGCTGTCAAACGGTTCCTTGGGCTTAGCCTTGTGGGGCTTTCACCTGGACGCCTGGTGTGTTCACAGGGGCGTCACCTTTTGAGAGATCTTGAACTCTGATCTTCATCTTCTTGGCACTGTGATTCTGCAACGTTCTGGCCTGCTTTACAGATGTCTGGGCTTAGCTTTTCAGGTTCCCACGTTGTAAAATTTCTAGCTTCAGTAAATGGTGTGAAACCTGAACCTATTTTTTAAGGACCCTGAAACCTTCAATTTTGTCACGTCAGGCTGCATGACTGTAAAAAAACTAATTTCTCTGTTCCTACCTGAAGCCTTCCGCTTGGGGGAAAACCTGGATCCCAGCCTCTTGCCGAAACTGGCAAATGCAAGCGGCTGCAGACTGTCCACTTGCCCCTTCGTGGTTCTCCCCACTCCACAATCTTAACTGCCTGGTTACTGTTGCTCCTGCAGCTCTCTTAAAACGCAAAAATCACCTGCTTCACTAGCTTTTCTCTTTGTTCTTACTGGGAGCATGATTCAGGGGCAAACTATTCCATACCATCCAGAAGTGGAAGCCCTACATTTTCCTTTTGGGGGTACTGCATAGTATTGCATGACATGGGTGTTTCACTTTAAAATTTAACCTCTGCTCTAATTGTAGTTGTTTAGTTTCTCATTACTGTAAACATAATAATAATATCTTTGTGGGCAAACCAATATACATGAGTTCAATTATTTTTATAGAATACATTTATGCAAATAGATTTGCTAGATCAGGGGGTATGATGAATTACAATTCTCACAGGTATTGCCAAATGGCTCTCTAGAAAAGACCTCACACTAGTCTAGCCGAGAGTAAATGCCTAATGAATGGCCACGGAGTGATGTTGAATCTTCTCTGCCTCCCCAGGTGCTTCCAGACTCAGCCTTCTGTGGTGTGTGGACAAGGTAAGCCTTGTGTGTGGTGCAGGGCAGCCCTGCCAGGGCCATGTCTTGTCTTGGGACCAGCAGCTGAACTGATGAGTCAGTTTCCTGTTGAGTCAGTGAGAAGCGGCTCCCCCAACCTACGGTTTGGGTATGAATCCTGCTTCTTGGCAGACACAGGGCAGGCTCAGAATGCCACACCCTACCATGGGCAATGCCAGCCCTGCTGACTAGGGCAGCTACCACTGTGCCATGTAGTTTCCAGGCCAGAATATCTTTGGGGAAGGTACTCATCGGCTCTGTCAGGGTGAGTCTAAGGGTGTGGGGCCCCAGGAGCCCCTGGAGTGCAGGACTGCAATGGAGCAGGCAGCAGTGGCCTTGGGAAGAAAGGTGTAGATAGAGGAGCCCCCTGGAGGAAGCTTTGGTCTGTAGTGATGGGGGAAGAGAAGGCAAGCCCAGAAGAGTGGACTGCTGGCAGGGTAGGAGCTCAAGCCTCTCGATGGAGGAACTGACCGGGAGCATTTGAGGATGGACCCAGATACCTTAAACTCAGACATTCACGTCCAGGAAAGAAGGTCTAATAAAAATGATGGAATCAGTCCTGGCTGGTGTGGCTCAGTGGACTGAGTGCCAGACTATGAATCGAAAGGTCACCGGTTCAATTCCCAGTCAGGGCATGTGGCTGGGTAGCGGGCCAGGTCCCCAGTTAGGGGTACCCAATGGAAGTTTCTTTCTAACCTCCCTTCCCCTTTCCCTAAAAATAAGTATGAATACAATCTTTAAAAAGTTTCTTTAACCGCCGCCCCCCCCAATGAAATCGATCCCCTTCTCTTGCTTTGTAGGAAGGATACTGAGGGCCCACAGGAGGGAAGGTGCATGTGGCAAGCTCGGCACTCACGTTCTGCTGAGCAGCCAGAGGGCTGGTTTGGGATAAAGCAGGCTCTGGGAGAGGAAGGGGAAGCCATGGAGGAAGGGGATGCAGCAGGGCTGTGGGCTAGGGGCTGCTGGGGCTGGGTGAACATCCTTCTTCCCTTCATCCCCCACAGCCGAGACGCAACCCCCAGCTCTCCGGCCACCCGAGCTGAGCCTGTTCATCCAGGCCTCTGGCCCTCCCTTCCACACACCGTGTACGGCCCTTGGACACCACTCTGATGCTCTGAGGGTCTCCTGGGTCCTGCTAGGACAATACCGGGGGAAGGACTTCACTGAGGGAGCTGGGGATCCCAGGGTTAGTTGGCTGCAGCTGTCTCAGGAGGTGGCAGGGATGTCCGTGACCTGCCAAGGCCTGCACCAGAGTGGAGCCTCAGAGGCTGTGCTATCCCTGCCCTGGGGCCAAGGTTCTGTATTTTTCGGATTGTAAGACACACCTCAACCCCAATTTGGGAGGAAAAAGGGGGGGTGTCTTATAGTCTGAATGTTATTAAATATTTTACCACATTTTTTTGCTTCAAAAAATTTTTTTTCCTATTTTCCTCCTCTAAAACTTAGGGGTGTCTTATGGTCCAAAAAATACGTTAAGTACAGAGGACCTGGGGGTTTTGCTCTTCCTCCTGGTGCAACCACGTGGAACCTAGACATCCAGATTACCTCCAGCTACCTGGAAGGTCAAGACAGGCACTGCAGTGTGTGGCAAAGTGCCCTGGTTCGGCTCTGCCTCCAGGGGAAGCCCGAGTTTGGGCTTTGGAGACCGCAATGACACGGGGTACCCGTGAGGTCCTGACACTCACTTTGCCACTCCTGGCTTCTGCATTCTCTGGTGGGGAGTGCCTGTTGGAAGCCAGCTGAAGGGCATCTGCTCCATTCCAGGGTCAGGAGAAGGGTGGAGCCAGGGAACTGGAGTGAGACTCCTGGGAACAGTCCCCTTGGGAGGGAGCTCCAGATATTGACCTGGGATCCCCAAGGTGGTGAGACACGATTTCTCCTGTCAGAGTGACCCATTCAACAAATATTTATGGAGCACTATGTGCCTGGAGAGAGATGCCTGGAACACGAGATAGTCTAGAAGGCCAGGTCGGACCCTGCACCAAGGATCAGAATGAAAGAATTATGCTGAGCCCCATACGGTAGCAACACAGAACGCATGCAGCTCAGGGAGGGGCGAGCTCTTCCCCCGGTGGGTCTGGGGAGCTCCCGTGGACACTGTGGAGGCTGGGGAAGTGTGCAGGGCACCTGGCCCCCAGCCTTGTGTCCCTTGGGTGAGTCTTTTAACTTCTCTTGGCCTCAGACTCGACCTCCACCCGCCCCCAACCCAGTTATCACACCCAGTCTAAACCATCTCTGCCGTTACAGCACTTACGTCTAACTCTTCCACCGGTGAGCGGGGAATAACACAACCTCTAGGAGGATAAAGGGAGCCGGAGAAAGCTCACTGGAAGGAGGCAATGAGTAGCAGGGAGAAGAGCGTGAAAATGCAGCATCAGAGGAACGTGTGTGCCACCCTCCCCCGCGCCCCCCCCCCATACCTCCCCCTGCCGCAGTGGGCTGGAGCAGAGCCTTGATGCCATCGCCTGCTGCTACCTGAGGCTGCTGGGCACAGCTCTGGTCTGTGGCCTGGTCTTGGTTGCACTCTGGAGGATTCGCACTGTTGGGCCCACCCTCACCCAAGAGGACCAAGGAGCAGCCCCTGGTTCTGGATGCAGGAAGGCGGAAGGCACAGTCCTGCCAGGGCCCTGGAGGGCCAGTGGTGAGCCCCCGGCAGCTTCAACATCCTGCCGAAAACTGCCCAAGCCCTGGGTGCTCCCTCCTGGCTCCAGCCAGCTTTTGCCTAATCTGCGCCTGTTCCCCCTCAGATCCCTCTTTCCTCTTCTGGACTGTACAAGTGTCTCCCCAAACACAGGGACTCTGAGAAGACACTGCTGTGCTGTAGGTTGTTTGGGCAAGGGGGAGGACCTGGGGCCAAGGCCAATGGCTCCCAGGGGATGTCAGTCCAGGGCCTGCAGACTTGGGGTCAGGTCAGCTGACCCCAGCCAGAGCATGATGGGGCTGGGGTTTCAGTGTGGCCATACAGGTCCCAAAGCCGATCTGGGCGGTCAGAGGAAACAGCATATGGCAGCAGCGGACCTTCCCATTTTGCTGCCAATTAGCTGTCTGTGAAAGCACGGTCCCTTCCTTGTCTGCACCTCACTCTTCACCCAAATTGAGTGTTAGATAGTCTAAGGTTCTCCCCTTTTTGGCTAAAACCGTCGTTCTTAGCCCTTTTTCAGAATTAGTGCTAAATGTCTGTCAGGACTGCAGTTGGCCAAGGATCTTTCACCAAAAAAACCAAACACACGAAGTCTGGGGTGGAGAGACTCATTCTGCGACCGCTGAGGCTTCAGCTGGGCAGCATGTTCCCCATCAGAGGGGTCGAGTGCAGCTGGGCTATGCATCCACCTCTCCCTTGTGGGGTACCGGGACAGAGAGCTTGAAGCCTGCACCTCATTTCCCATACTTACACCAAATCTGGCAGGCAGCTTGGCTAGGACACTCAAGAGCACCTGGTACTAGACTACCCCCACTCTGGACTCACGGCACTCAAAAGGCCCTCAAACCCTCTTCCTCCTTCCTTTTGCTCTTCACCTCCTCCTGGCCTCCACTCTGCGCCCTGGCTCACCACCTCCTAGGGGACGGCTGCTGAAATGGATGTGAGGGGTTCTGAGAAGAAACCCTGGTCCCAGGGTACCCACTCCTTTCTCACTGAACGTCCCATTATGTGATCCCTATTACGGACATTATGACTTCAAAAATCTTCACTCCTGTGATAATTTATTAAGCTATTACTTTTTAAACATCCAGATGCAAATTAGCTTTGCTAAGTGAAGGAGACAGAAGGCTAACCAAGGGTGTCACAGCAGCCACTGACCCCGGAACTGGGCAGGGCACAGAAAACAAATGCGGCCCAGCTCTGGGCCTCCACTGGAGGGCGGCCGTGAGACCAGCTCCATCCACGTGCCGTACCTGTAAGGAGAGGCTCCAGGTAGGTGCTTTTCCCAAGAAGGAGCCTCGGGACACGGCTTGAACACATGAGCAGAATGAACAATTCTGGACACATCAGCCCAAGGGTCAGAGAAACCCGGATCTGACTTCCATGTCTCCTCTAGAAGTCCTATCTTCCTACTCTGCTCGTCTTAACCGAGAACACTGAAAACCTAACAGCAAGTTTTGTGAGCATCAGGGACAAGTTCACAGTCAGTGCTCACAGCTCTGTAGACTTCTACCAGGAGAGCAGGTGGTTGGAGAGTCCTCCTAGTCACCATAGAGAAGATTTAACAAGTAAAAACCTGCAAACTCTTTATTAAATTCTCCCATTTCATCTGTACAGAAAAAAATGCACATTATGTTCAGAGTCTTGGAAACATCTCAAAATTACACAGCATGAACATGTAAAAACAAGGAACTGCAGGGAGTTTATACACAGAAAGGAAAACCATTTACAAAAGAGGCTTGTTAATTTTACTTTTCTTTCTTCCTTAAAAAAAAGTCAAAGGCCTAAGACTTCACACAGTATTTGCCGCCCAGTCTGTTTTCCTGTTCGGACTGACCTGGGGACACTGTGCTGGGAGAAGCTGCTCCATCCAGTGCACTGCAGTCTGACCGGGGGACTTGTTCAAACCACCCTAGCATGTCTGGCATAGGTCCTGCTGGGCTCTGGGTCCAGGTGTCAACTCTATGTTGGGGGGGAGGGGAGGCAAAAACAGAATATAGAGGCACTATCTGAATGTTCTCCTTGCCCAGGGAGATTTCTCCACTGCATGTGTCCCAACACCCTACCTGTGCATCACGGTGGATCATGGGAAGGGGGAGGAGAGGAAGCCGCTGTCAGGATACTGTCACCGCGTGCTCTAGCAGACCCTCCCACCTTTGTGCTCCAGATGCAAACAGTCCCTGGGCCTCCACAGTGATCTCACTCGATGGGCTGGGAAAACCTGCACCCTGACGGTCAGTCGAGTTTGCTAACGACTTCTATTCAGTCTGAGGTCGGGGCAGGAAGGGGGATCTGGCTGCAAACTGGACTGCCCCAATGCGGTGCTTGGCTGCCCAAGCGGAAAGGAGGCCAGAGCAGCGCAGTCAGAGCGGTGGCCAAGCAAGACAAGTGAGAGTGAGACAGGCAGACCGACACCTGCTCTGGCCCCAGGCTCCGAATCAAAAGCCACCGGGGAGGTGAGGAGTGTCCCTAAAGGCCCAGGAGAAACTCAGGGCACCTGAGTGCTGTTTTGTAAAACTACTTTGATGCGGTCCAAAAGATAAGAAATAAAAGGGATCTCTAAAGTTTTTCAAATTTGATCTTTGAGGTTTTTCCAATTTATAAGAATCTGAAATACAAGTAAACATATCAAAATGCACATAATTCAAAGGCCATATTCTTCTTTTTGTTCTATGCCAAAATGTAGGTTGAATGTGTCAGGCTGGGTCGGCTGGCTTCCAAGGGCCCCTACTCTAGCTTCCTTCTCCGTATATGCTTCCTTAGCCGCGCTCTATGTGAGGAATGTTTATTTATTCATTTATGTTTTGGTGAGGGAAGGAAGAAATGGGCAGTGAAGGCCTTTGCTCAGAAAGGAGGTCCCCGGCAGCAACCCACCCTTCCCCGACGGATCACTTCGGGAGGGGCTCTGAGCCGGACGCAGGGCCACAGCCTGGGGGTGGGGAGGAGGGGCACCCTTTCTAGAAGTCACACTCGGATGTGAGAGTGACCCTTCTCTTGGGAAGGCAGAGGAAGTCAGCATATAACTTTCTTTCCGCTTTGTCTGATAAAATGTAAATGGACACCACGGACCTCTTAACCACTGGATTCTTCTATTACGTGACCTCAGGAAATGGGAAGAGATGAAATCTAATAGCAATTTTCTGTAACATCTTCTAGGAAAGCAGAATCTCCCTCTCCCCACCAGCAGAACTGCTCTCTGTCCCCCAGAAGAGTAAAACACAGGATGCTGAGATCGCCGAAAGCCTGCCATGAATTCAAGTCAACACCCGCTCACTAAATACTAGAACTCCCCTAGCTTCTAAGGATGCGCAGGCTCAGAACAAGCTGACTGAACGCACAGAACTGGGACTGGAGTGCTGGCAGAGGCCTCCAGGGAACGCAGAGCATCTGAGCCTCTGCTAGGGACAGCAGCAGCAGCCGAGGAGGACGAGGGATGCACCAAGGTGAAGTCTCACTCCTGGAGCCCCCCTCGGCGGGAGACGCTCCAGGACAGGGAGCAGCTGGTCTTGTTCTTGACATTTCGCCCAGATTTCTGGTTTCCTGTGCATAGTGCCTCCAGCTCAGGAGCTTGACCCCCTGGTGCCTCTGGAATGTCACAGGGCACATGAAGTGTGAGTCCCTGAGACACTGGAGTGAGCTAATGAGGGGCCAGGAGAGTTACTTCGCTATTGTAATTTTCAGCAACGCATCCCCCGCCCCAACCTGTTATTTATGTTATTGCTCACGGGCTAGGCAGCGGAAGACAAATGCCACAGTCTCTCATTAGTTCCTCCAGCAGGGCCATGGTTTCTTCCTGACTAGCTGATTTACTCACAACTGAATCACAAGGCTGACGACAACCACAGTGGCCCAGAACCTGTCTGTTACACCCAACGCAGAACAGAACAGATGCAGTGCAGGTTCGGATGGTGATGGGTGCAGAAAACTGCTCAGGACACTGTCTGGAGTCTTAAGAACCAGTCAGATATAAAACTATGCCAAGCAGGATGGGGAAATGCTTTCTTGCAACAAAAAACTGAAGATACATGCGGAGTTACCCCTTCTACTCTGACCATTTCTAAAGATGACAAATATTTCAAGAATCAAACTCCTTTTCAAACTTCCAGATCTGCCGCAGACAATGAACGAAGATGGTCTCAGTCAGAAAGAAGAGCTATTCGAGACGCACTGAACCACGGAGATGCTCTACGTGTGCCGGGAGGGAGACTGCGGAGCTGACGACTGTTCCCGCCCCTCCAAACGGTGAACATTAACCCCATCCATAAACCACACCAGACCCTCTGTGGGGGCGGGGGGGGTCTGTGTTTAGAGGACATCCCCGCTTCTCAATCCCAGGCCTCAGCAGCCCCCGCCCCAGGTGGGAACCCCCGGGAGTAAACCCCCGGGACCAGCTCAACTCTGTCCAGCAGTGGTGGCAGGAGGGAGTGTTGCTCAGACTTTGAGAGTTTCAAGTTTGATGAGACTGAAGAATCTCATGACAGCTTCCGAGAACCAGGAAGACTCTAAGAGCGGGACGAGGGGACTAGGCGGCCCAGCAGCGCCCCTCGGTGACTTGCACTACTCTAGGCAGGGGGAATACACAGCTGCTTCAGGAACCCACTGCCTCCAGGAGGGGTAGCGAGGAGAAATGAAAGGAAAAGAACACCACAGTATCAAATACACATCAGTCAGGTTAGACAGGAGTAAGTTGGATCAAGCGATCCACAAACTGTCCCACTTTGTACTGAACGCCTTCCAGGGAAGACAAATGCTGCGTGGGTCCGTGGCACGCATGGACAGTGGCGAAGGAGGGGTAAGGGAGGAAGGGCGCCATGGTCTACGTAGACAGTTTTAGGCACATGATTTATAATACTTTGTGGACGTCTAACAGGTTAATAAAATATATATTATATAAATATATCTCCCACTGTACATGCCGCCCTCTTGTGCAGCTACGTGACTCCATGCCCCAGACTCAAGCCAAGGTGTGCCGGGTAGAGCCTCGAGGCCTGCACCCTCCCTCGGTCTCCTCCAAAGCTGTCACCTCCACACTGGAGGAATATTGCTTCCAGTAAGCTCAGGCTCTGAAAAGACTGAC
Organism: Micronycteris hirsuta; assembly: GCA_004026765.1. Lineage (NCBI taxonomy): Eukaryota > Metazoa > Chordata > Mammalia > Chiroptera > Phyllostomidae > Micronycteris > Micronycteris hirsuta. Next base: position 14,020 of record PVJI01029285.1, read on the forward strand.
AAGTCACCAGAGTACAACATTCAGCCAATGCCTACTACAGTGGGTATATGCAGCGAAAGGAGAGAAAGAAAAAAATGGAGAACGCCTCCATCTTTTAATGTAATAGCTTTCCACGCCCTCTCCATGTAGAGGCATAAAGGGCTTGTCCGGGAAGGTGGCCTAGAGCCTGCAGAAAGGTCAGCTTGGACTGCCAGTCACACCCTGCAACCATGCTAAGAATCTTTATAAGCATATTGTCTCTGACCTGCATTGTTGCCTAAAAAGTAAAGCAAAGTGAGTCAATCCCTTGCTCCTCCTTCCTGCCCTGAGTCCCTCCCCAACACTCACTGCTTCCTGACAGGACTTCTGGGGCAACTGCTACCCCAGCAGGGTCAATTCCAATGTTACTGAGTCCTGCACTAGCCTGGAGGAGGAAGATCACTGGGATTCTGCTGCCTGGGGTCTCAGGGTCCAGCCTCTCAGGGCAGATCAGCATCACAGGGTTTTGATCCTCTCCCCAGTCCATTCGCCCTTGGCCTATGGAGGCTCATGCTTTGCTTCACTGAGGTGAGGAGATCCCAGAAATACCCAGGCCTGGGGGATCTTGACCAGCAGTGGCTCTATTAGGGTGGAAACTGGAAGGCATAACTGTTTCAGCAGAAGAAAATAGGACCCTAAGCAGGCTGGTAAGTGGTTTTCCACCACTTGGTGAAGTCCATGGCCCTGACATGGCCCTAAGGTGCTTTTGAGAAATAAGCAAGACATCCCAGTTATAGCCTATTGGGCGGTGTGTTTCTGTTCTAATGTCCTATCTTCATTTTACACAGTCACATGGAAGAAATAACCCCGCTGCCCAAATCAAGCCTGGAGGAGATGTGTTACTATATACATTTTTTTCTTTCTTTAAAAATGTCTTTTTTTTTTTTTTTTTGGTGTTTTTTTTAAAAAAAAAAAATCATTTGAGTTGCAGGTCAGGTGAATTGGTTCTGGAAGTACTGGCAGTTCCACTGGTATGAGAGAGACTGGTCTACAAGCAGGTAAACCCAAGTTTGCCGACAGAGGTGATAACGAGCGCGGCCAGCTGCTGATGCTGCACAAACGGTCGGAAGGAGAGGGACACCACGAGACGGGCGGAGTCTGAGATGGGACGACGCAGCGGATACCTGCTGCTGCTCTAACATGGGTGTTGGAGGCACCTCTGAGAAGAACGAGGTGAGCGGGTATGCTATACAGGAGGGCTGTACAAACTGGGCACTGGACAGGTAGTTCCTTTGGTGGTCAAGGTGGCTCTACCTGTCCTTGAGCTCTCGTGTCACTCGTTTGGTGATACGTCCACACATCAGGCCAATCAGGAACAATATACAGATGCTCCCACTGATCACGGAGAGAATGTAGTTCTTTGACGGGGATGTCATCACTTGCATGGCGAGGTCAGAGAAGCCATCCGCTGGGGCCACCTGGAAGGATGTGTAACAACAGC